>JARLTB010000086.1:3415000-3512500 GCA_030141615.1 Unio pictorum | reverse complement strand
TGAAGAACATGTGCTGGTATCATGCTACAGAATTAGTCCATAAGATATTACTGTACCTCAGTAGTATACCTGAATTCCAATACGTTTTGTGATTTTTTTGTTCAGGTGACTAGGGGTCGGTGCAGAACTATGAATGCATGTTTTCATATGTATGTGTACCTGTTAGAGCGAAATTCAAAACCCTAAACAGGTAAACATAATGGTAAAACCAACAACAGCTACTATTACTCTTATTACAATCTACAAACAATATGGTGGCTGACAGGTAGCTACATTGTTTACTGGTGGCAACAGCAGTGAGTAATTTATTTTAAATCTTTTATGTTCGTGCTTAAAATGCTAATAATGGCTCTCACATTCACCTCCGTGTATTAGTTAAACTTTGGGCAACATATGTGTGTGCGTTCGTTCCTTTCGATTTTACTATACCTGGGTTATATCAAATTAAATGTTGGTTCAACGTACTACATATTGGCAGGTGTTGCAATTTACAATTTCATTAATTACTCACACCTGTCCGTAAAAAAACAATCCATTGTAACCAAGACGTGACATATAGGTTGTAATGGAGAATGATTAGATTTTCAGCATGACAATATTCAAGACATGGCAGGTATTTAGATTTTAGTTTTTGATCTGAATGTTGAGACCAATCATATTATTGCTGCTAGTTGAAACAGCCATACTATTGATAACATTCTTACAGCATTTCATTTTATGCATATTTTTTTCAAATTTCTTATTTTGTAAATTTGTTTAATCACCTTTGTAAAGTCTCGAATTAGATCAGAGTTCTTCAAAAAAATCTTACGGATCTTGCTGGTACTCTTGATCTGTGATGATCTTGATGTCAGCTCTCGACTGTAACACCTTGAGGTTAACTCTCGACTAGAACACCTTGAGGTTAACTCTCGACTGGAACACCTTGAGGTTAACTCTCGACTAGAACACCTTGAGGTTAACTCCCGACTAAAACACCTTGAGGTTAACTCTCGACTGGAACACCTTGAGGTTAACTCTCGACTGGAACACCTTGAGGTTAACTCTCGACTGGAACACCTTGAGGTTAACTCTCGACTGGAACACCTTGAGGTTAACTCTCGACTGGAACACCTTGAGGTTAACTCTCGACTGGAACACCTTGAGGTTAACTCTCGACTAGAACACCTTGAGGTTAACTCTCGACTAGAACACCTTGAGGTTAACTCTCGACTGTAACACCTTGAGGTTAACTCTCGACTGGAACACCTTGAGGTTAACTCTCGACTAGAACACCTTGAGTTTGACGCTCGACTGAACACATTGATGTCAACGTTCGACTGGAACACATTGACGTTAACTCTCGACCGGAACACCTTCATGTCAGCGCTCGACTGGAACACCTAGCGGATTTTCGATAAATTCCATCCATATGAATGCTTAGATGGAGCGAAGGAGCGTAAAAGTGTGGACAATCGTAGGAAAATGGCGGTGAACTCAAATACACGCAAAATGACACTAGGTAAGAACAACCACGTCAACAACATGATGATACTTGCATGGAAATATTTGCAACGGTCAGTAAAAGGAAGTTATCGAGTGAGTTCATACTCAATAATGTATTCGTTAAGGATAAGTCATCTTTGTCGAATCGCACCAAATCCTAGAATATCTACTATTTTTGTGAGACTATAGTATGCCTTAATTATCTGTCGACGCCGTTATTCACAGAAGACAAGGAATACCCTTTTCCGCCAGGAATATTTTCGCTACAGAGACACCGCAATATATTTGGACCACCTTTGATATTTCTACGATTGGATTGACTGCATGAGTGTTTGAGAAGTAGACGCGAATGAAAAATTAGTTTGATGCGATTTGTAGTTTCTGAACCAATCCTTTCTTTGCAAATTGAAGAGGTGGTCCGAACGGCAACTAATGGTAGCTATCGCCATTTATTCAGGGTATGATTAGTGCCATTGATTTACAAATTTTATAAACGCCAACAAGCCCAGGGCAAGCTGACTGGAATATTAAACTTGCCCTTTTAAAACTTTGAACTTGCTCCAAACATAATATTCCAGCGTGAATAAAACAATATAACAAAATATGTTTTTTTTTTATGTAACGAATATGTATATTCATTAAGACCTTTGTTTGTTTTGTATTCTTGCTGGTTACCTACAACTATATACCAATAGTTCTGTATTTGTAAAAAGCTCTTATTCCATTTCAACGTTTATAGGTGGTTCACAGCTGACAATTCCGAATCAATGTTGCAACAACATGGCATCAACATCGCACTAAGACTCAGAACGTTGTGATATGTTTTGGCAACGTGATTTGATGAATTTGTTAAATCGTTTCTACTGCGTTGTTGCTTGACTAAGGTAGTTGTAAGTGGTGTACATTTGTTCCTTGACATTACCTTGTTAGTAATCTCGAAGAGCTCAATGCAGCTGTAACTTTCCGTGATCTTAGTATTTTAGTGGGCTGGTGTCGCTGTATGGACTATGTTTATTAGGTTCTTCTTAGTGGCTACAAAGATTTGCTTGAGTCTAGTGGAAACATAAAGCACCTCTCCAGTCTCAGCCACAAATGTTGTTCTGCTGGTAAAGGAAAACATTTTAACTTCGGTTGTTATATTCGTAAACAATTACAAGTCAGTGATCGCACTTTATATCTGTATTCATATAATCTAAGGAATAAAAATATTTCCAACAACATTTTGACCTTCAGTCAGTTATTTCTTTAGGAAGAAAACTAAAAAATAACTGCGAAACTGATTGTTCCTCGTGATTGTTGTAACGTTAAATACAGCATTGGTACAACCTTGTAACATTTCATATTATATTTGTAGAAATGATACCATTTATTGTACATACTGTAATGACCATTGCACAGCCGTGTCATTTACATTTTTTTAAAAAACATCTTTTGGATCAGCTGACTATTAAAATTATGTTCATGTGTAACGTTTTAGGAACGTTGCTAAAACCTTAAATACCGACGTAACCAAATCACAACCAGACAGCAGCGTTATGAAACGTTATGTTAGCTAGGATATAACTTTAGAGATATCACCTAAAGTATGTGCAGCATGCCCGAAGCCGTTATGCTTTTAACATAAAGAAAAAATAATTTTGTTTGAGGTTTGTCTGTTCTATTTTCCCAGCAAACTCGTATAGAATTTTCATTAAAGGGAAACTTGGCAAGTCTCGTTTCTTGTTAATGAAATATTTATACATCACGTGGTACTCATATGATGAATGCACATGGCTAAAGGAACGCATACCAAACCGTGACAACCGTGACCTAAACCAATAACGTATAAACCAATCCCCGATGTGCATTATTTTTGTTACTCAATGGCTAATTGCAGGATATATAGATGAAATTGATTAAATTTTAATTCAATGACAATGGTGAAAGTCGCATTATAAACATTCTCTAGGGCTAGATTGACATTTTACGTAAGACCAGTACTGTTTATGCTTTGATCCATTTTAATATATAGTGCTAGTATCTATCATAACAGACGTGGAAAAATGTCCAGGTATGCAGCAAATCCATGTATCAGCTTGCTTTAATAACCAGGGATCAAATCCTCAGCATGAAGAAAACCTACGCGCAAGCTTGGTGCAAATCCTTTCTTCAACCCCTCGGGATGCAGCAAACCAACGTGTAGGCTTGGTTAAAAGCCAAGCCTGAAAAAAGCCTCGGCATGCTGCAAACCCACGTGTAGGCTTGGTTAAAAGCCAAGCCTGAACAAAGCCTCGGCAAGCAGTAAAAGAAATATGTTACACTGGCTCAAGCCAATCGTCAAAGCTTCAACATACAGCAAAACCATTGTTAAAGCAATGTTCAAAGCCATAAGTTTCATACTTAAAATGTATTTTGAGATATAAAAAGACCTTAATATCGTTGTACTAATTGACATGAGGATAGCAGGCATAGAAAACGATCTGTGATGAAGCATCTTACGAAGTATTCAAACGGTATTGCAAGTCCAAACATAACAAAAATTTGACCAGACGAATATTCTTTTTTTTATTGACAATATTAGTATACGAAGTGTGGTTTATAAAATAACCTTCAGTATATGTTTACATTATGCGTAAGGGTCTTATGTAATACAATACAAATATATAATGACCGTTAGATGGTATAAACGTCACAATGGACCCTAACAGTATAACTTTACATGTGATACAGTAAGACTATGCAGTTATATTTAGAGGTTCTGACGTCACAATGGACTCACCTATATTAAATGTACAGTATATATGTTTAACACCAAGATCAGATGTCGTCTTCGTGAGCCAAATGAATAAACTTGCTTATAATAATAATAATAATAATAATAATAATAATAATAATAATAATAATAATAATAATGACGGCTTTGTATAGCGCCTAATCTTTCTAAGGGCTTTACAACACCTATCATGATATGACTACAAAAATAATAGCAAAAACCATGACATTGGCAAACATAAAAATTGCTGAAAATAGTTAAGGAACGAAGCATTATTAGGTATTTTAGTTTGTTCTTGCAGTCGGAATAGGAGAGTTTTAAGAGCATTCCTGAAAGGGAACACCGTATCATTGTGTCTAGTTTTAATGGCCAATTCGTTCCACGTTGCTGGGCCATGGTATGCAAAAGAACGTTGTCCATGTGACTTCGTTTACATTGTAGGAATAATGAGTATATGATTGTCAGAAGAGGAGTGTAAGTATCTTGATGGTGTGTACACATGGGTGTGACCGTTTGGATAGGGTGTAGGATACAGAGCAGTGGGGAGGTGTGCAAAGATCGTAGTGCTCTAACGATGTTTCGAACGGCTGTGTTTTGAACGTTTTACGTTTCTGGAGTAGATATTGAGACCAGCCAGAAAGCATTGAGTTACAATAGTCCAGTCTTGAAAGTACTAATGCACACAAAAGTGTTTTAGTGGCATCAGCTGAAAGATAATTGTGATTCGCGCTGATGCCTCTCAGCTCAAGATATACAGCCTTGCACATGTTCATGACATGTTGGTGCAATGCAGGAGTACTGACTAGAGTAACACTTAGGCTTCATACTGACTGTGTGAATATAATTTTGGTCTTGTTGATATTTATTGTTTGAGGTAAAGAATGGGAATGAGAAAGTCTTTGTGCTGTGATTAGAATCATCTGACATGTAAGCTTTCCCAAATATGTATAAACTAGAGATGAACTATCAATAAAAATGGCTACCGTTCACTGTAGGAACATGATTTATATTCTTTTATTATTTCGAGTATATAGAATAGCAACGTTGGGTCAGATTTAAATTAACATTGCCTAATAACAGACAACAATACTGCCTAGACGGGTTTTGATTAAACAAGTTAATTCGATTGGATTCCAACGTTGTGGATTCTCTTTTGTAAGAAGTATAACATATTATTTCATGTAGACGATCCAATTAAATATGATAGATGTTAAAAGCAATATAACGTCAACGGTGTAATTGAAAATCCCAAACTTATAGTGACTAACACGTAATGTGTCATTGCTATAAGACATTGTCCTATTTACTGATCGATACGTCTTATCGGTTTCAATAGCTCTTGGCATTACACAACTATTTCTTAATTCTTCCTCCCGTGTAATATTAAATAGCAGTACATTGAGTTATCGTTGATTTACTTGAAGAATTACTTGATGTCAAAAGGAGCAATTTATTGGCAGCACAAAATAAGAATTACTGTATATAGTCTTTGATTGCATTTTAACCTTCACTTTTGCAATCTCTTTCTATGGCATATTCATGACCAATTAGCTATGACTGCTCTGATGAACTTCGCGAAATAAAACATTTAATGTAAGATACAACTAGATAGATTTCGCTACAACTGAAATTAATCAATCAGAACTTATTATTATATTTATTTTTATCGCATGTAATTAATAATTGACTGAAGCATATATGTTAAAGTACGAGAAACACGAATTATATTTAAATTACGACTGCCGTATGGACGGAAGTCAACAAATTAATTTAGATCCAATCTAGAGTTCTCTTCCAAACATCAACATGACTATCAATGACACCAAATTCCTAATAACGTTAATATGCCATTTTCTTTCTTTTCCATATTATTGCACTTTTAGAAACTAATGCGGAAAAAGACTTAAATGGAATCAATCAAAATGAATCATTTGATTTCTTCTATATTTTTCTTTGGCCTGAATATTTTTCGTGATTTGAACAAAGTATTACAGACAAGAATTACATCCATCATCGATATTTCTACACCGAAAACGTGTTGTAGACTGTTCTCCACACGCTCTTGCACATACAAGAAAGGGGATTTGACACTTGACTTTGCTGTCACCCCGGCCCCCAAGATTTCATCTCTAAACTTGTTTTGGATTACATGCGTAAAGCATAATTGCTGAGCACTACATGTTCGCAAACCCTCCTCCGCGGAATAGTTCTGCAGATGCCCCCTGCTATTCCCTACAATCATTGATGAAAGACTATTTGACGGCAATGAAATAGGTTCACAATTTCAACTTGAAGGCTATTTCACAAAATTGACTCTCACTTAGACAAAAACCTCAAAAAATGTATTTAAAATGTTTTGTCATTTAAATTTATTGCATGTACATGAACCGAAACTTTTATAACGACATTCAATAAAACCTTAATACACATATGTAATTATAACAGATAAAAAATTTAGAAATTTAAAATAAGTACATAATTATTCACAATGGCTTAGTCGCTTAGTTAATATTTTAACTTACGCCATTTATAAATGATACATGAAGCTAATGATTTTAAACAGCGATGTATTCCATTTTATATCATGCTTTGTTTCATTTTACAGAAAATATGAACATATTTAGTATATCAATGGATTTCAGATATTTAAAATTATATATTTGTTTTCAAAGAAATTTTTTTATATTACAATAATCATTGAGATATACAAGATACTTTAATTTTCTGTTGCATTCATCGATTTAACCGTGAAAATGATTTTTATTTAAAGATTTTCATATTGCAGTATTTATGATCATTCCAAATTTGAAAAATAGCGATTTGCTAAATCTGGGAATACTAATTTTATTGAATTTTCATATTGATTTTCTGGCCCAGTAAAACCCCGTATAATTTGTGTTCAACATAAATCTAGACACAAAACACGTCACCTTAATTCTGAATGTAACACGTGTATGCTTGTGATTTGAAATATTAATAATAATATATCAATTATAGCGACCGCACATGGAAGTCGCTGGCTTTGTTTGTAATTATGTGTCAAATTATTCATAGTAATCATTTCATTTACACATTTGCTATCACCTATGTTGGCAGCTGTATGAATTTATGTGACAAAGTATATATATATATATATATATATATATATATATATATATATATATATATATATATATATATATATATATATATATTACTCCATTCATTGTACACACATAATATATGTTGTCTACCTTCTGTTTGGAACATAATGAATGTAGTGAAAACTTAATGCTTTACAGAAGCTAACCGATTTATTAAAATAGTGAAATCATCTCACCCAGGTGATGCCGGACACCATGCGCATATAAATTAGTTTCTTTGATAACGTTCTTCGTGTTCTGCATGTGTGATGAAATCAGTGTAGTTATAAGTTTAAATGCACCAAGATATATTTCATTTATTTTATGCACTGAGTGTAAAGCAACGTACTCGAAGTTAAGCGTGTGACACGTTTTGTTTTCTAGTAATAGAAGCATTTGAGTAAAAGTCTAAACTCAATAATATAATTGTTTATTGACTAGGAACTCTTCATGAAATCCGTTAAAAATAAACTTTATTGGACTTCAGAAACATGCAATACAAATTGTTGGGTCATTTAGAACATTAATACTTTGAAACAAGTGAAAGAACAAAGCAAATATTGGTAAATTTGTTGTTGATGCATCGGAAGCAGCATCGAAGCGTAACAACATAGGTTTGTTGCATTTACGCTAGGGTTATTCTGTCCACAGCATGTTATGTTTTTCCAGTCAGGGATGTACGTTATACAAGTGACGAACGAGAACCCAAAAACAGCTTCTTACTTGCATATTAAGGATATATCGTAGCTTTATCGATATGCATAAAACATATTTCGTCAAAAAAAATTATTTCGTCGGGCAACTATATTAATGTTTGGTATAATTTGAAATTTATGAAATTGAAAAAAAGGATAAAGGTAACAAATGTTGCCTAAATCTCCACTGTTCTTGTTGCTCTTGAAGTAAGATCGCCAAACAATCTTGTAATTAACATTTATATTCTGTCATTAAAAGGTGTCTGGACCTCTTGAGTCAAACAAGATGTATGTTCCACACAATTGGCCAGACAAGGCACACCAATGTATGCCTTATCTAAGACATGTGTCATCTTAATTGAAAATTGCTCAATAACTGTTAGAATTAATAACGTTTGTTTTAACAAACATAATATTATTACATTACAGTGCCGGTGTCTGACAAAATGCAATAACAGTTAATTGGCTCAATAAGGTTAGGTTTGGCTTTTGTGGATTAAACATTATTTTCAGCACATGATAGGGGTTTAAGATCTGTGGAGAAAGAACCCGGGGAACCCCATGGAACAGCCGCCAACGCACACGATGCTACTGACACGCTACTGTATATAGATCGTGATGTTCCGAACATCTATTTTCCCAAGGTGAACTTTAACGATGTGTCGTGGATTGCACACATGGTGGCTTGTAATATTCGGATCACGTTTTGACGTCATATCAATATAATTATGTAATCGTGAACATCTACTTCAGGTAGTGGAACTTGCCTGTTGGCTCAGCTGCAGTATGTCATACAGGGTGCTCTTTACAAGTTATACAAAATTCCGTTCCTTATTCAACGACTCCCACACTGAAACGCAATCATATACGTATATTAAAGATATAAAGATTTCTGAGCAGGGGCTGCTGAGGTAACTTATGTGTTCACAAAGTATACAACTTTAGTTATAGTAATTCAATATGAGAAACGGAAATTTTCTGCTTTAATAAAGGGGAACAAATCACACACAAGTTTTAGCAAGTTTCATTGTGCCGGTCGCTTTTAACTTGTTTGCATGGTATGTCCCCGCGCCATGCAATATGAAAGGTGTTTTACAATATGCAACCACCAGCCTAATTATTACTTTGCGACCCAAATATACATGTCAATGCAACGCATTTCTCAGGAACTAGACACATATTTACCTTACCATTTACCTACTGTTTTTTTGCACAGGCTTTATAAGCCGCATGATACTGCATTCTGTAACAAACAGCATAATACAAATACTTACAGTTACTTGTTGGGTCATCTGAGGAACTTACATGTAATAATATAAAATGTACTACTCAAAGTGACGGTAAAGTGAAATGCCTTAATATTTTCATAGGAGATGACCTTGTATTGTTTCGGTTAATGCAGATAGCAATTTAGTACATTACATTCTTTCAATCTACCTGACAATTACAACAGGTATCATGTAGTTTCTTCAGCGGATACATGTACATCATTTATATTTTTGCAATTGAACGGAAATGCCTAATATTATGGGAACATATTTGTGAAATAGTTTTTTTTGGTGGTAGATACGATTGTATTTACACGACAACAAATACCCTCCAATTTTGTACGTTGTTATATTTTGTTTCTAATTGAATTTTTTTCTTGTTCATTTCTCATTTTCCCCGTTTAACTACAAAGCTGAACAAATATTCATCACAATGCATTGTAAATCGTCTGATCTTGCAGAACCACATGCCTGCCAAGACTATATAATATATCATTAATTGCAGTGTTTGTCTTTAATGTGGCATCTTTCAACATGTATCCCTTGTAAAACTTTATTCACTCCGTACTGGAGAAAGAAGAGGTTTAGGCTTCCAAGTTTGTAAATACTTATTATTTCCTGTTTGGCTTGAATCGTCCCTATAAATTCTACGGTCGTCAGGAATGTTATTGCAGTAGTGCACACTCATTCGACCTCCCGTTTATTAAATACCTGAAGTATCAAGTTCGTGCATGTTAAATTAGGAAAGCCGAATGCAGTGATTGCTAACAAAGGTTGACTTCATATTTGTCACGGTTTTAAAACGATATCCGTTGTATAACTTCGTTAACTAAACATATACGCCGAACTGGAGATGAAAGAGGTTTTGGCTTCAAAGGTTTTTAAACTCTGTTATTTACGATTTATCTTGAACACGTTTATATGTATTCTGAGGTAGTCGCAAATATTGTCCATTGATTCACTTTGATTAGTGTAGTAATGATCATTCTATTACATTTCTGGAGATTTATGTTCGTAGACGTTAATTATGACCAGATTTAACAATAGTTAATACAAAAACAAGAAAAGTACACTAATAAGCGAAAATATTAGTTTCACATTCGTTTGTACACAGTCAACATAAAACATCTGCATTCAGAAGTTAATGTTCTTTTGAAACATCGGTACTAATAATCAACATCTAGGCTCAACACCTTCTTGGTTATTGTTTACGAGCGCAGCGGCAGACCTCAAAGTAAATATGTTGCTTTTCGGCTGGTGTTTGATGACAGATTCATGAAAAAGCGATTCATTAAAAAGTAACTAGGGACGTTACAGTTTCATAACAAAAACTTCGATTATTGCGTATAGAGCAATTGATAGAGAGCAGATTTCAAAACTGTGTTGAAAAATTCTTCGCATTAAACAAAATTATCATACTCTCAAAAAATCAGTTATCTTCTACGTCAACTTATAAAGGCATTTGTAACACTGCAAAGTTTAAGCGTTCGTTATGGCCATTAGACATTTCATTCTAAATTTTAGTTAAAAGACTAATCTCTAAATTGAAAAATGAGCAAGCATTATATTCAAGGACAAATCTGATCACGTGCTGGGGTTTGGTTGCTCCAACATGTCAAAGGGCCCTGACCTTATTTGAAGGGCACCAACACAATGGTATATGTGTATTGTCACGGAATTATGTATGACTGGTATCAATTTGTACATGTGGTCAAAAATGTACTCGGGTTTCGCTGCCGCGTACAGCGTCACCGAGGGTGGTTTATTAATCATCAGCTCTAGTTATTTCGAAATAGAGAGCGAAACTCAGATCATGCTGCATGTGTTAACTGCCTGCAGTTTAAAAGTCTAAGTACCCCGCTGCGCATATCGCTCACAGTTAGGGTATATGATTGAGCAAATTCTCAGTAAACATCACATCACGTCCAGTCTTGTCAGAAAGTTTATCGCTTTAAGGAAGCAAAACTTTCAGCTAAAGAGCTGACCGTGGGTGACTGTGGGGCTTGTCTGTGCTGCCCGTGTTGTGGTGCCATGTTGTAGTGAACGTGTGCTGACTATGGGGTCCGTGGGGCTTGTCTATGCTGTCCGTGTGTGGTGCCTGTGTGTGGTGCCTTGTGTATGCTGCCTTTGTGTAT
Source organism: Unio pictorum (assembly GCA_030141615.1). Lineage (NCBI taxonomy): Eukaryota > Metazoa > Mollusca > Bivalvia > Unionida > Unionidae > Unio > Unio pictorum. Next base: position 3,501,043 of record JARLTB010000086.1, on the reverse strand, counting down.
GCTGCGTTATATATATTTATTATATATAATTGGGTGATGTGAAGTCGCAGAACCTGTGTGATTTCTTGTGACGTATACCCTGTGTTTTGGTGACGTTGGTTCGAAAGAGTGTATTGGTGTTCTCAAATCGAGGGACCAAGGCTTCGCGACCACCGTGTCTGTGTTGAATGTAAGGGCTCTCGAGGGATCCTTCAAACAGACAAGGGGGAGTGGAACACGCGTGGCGACACAGCCACCATTGACTAGAGCGGGTGGAACCGGATATACATCTTGTATGTCAAATGGACCCCACGATAGTTGTTAAATACGTGTTCAATATTATTGCTATTGCCATCTGAACAAATATTTCACATTTATGTATCAGTTTTCGTTATTTGAACGATAAACTCATAATTTCATCTTTACATTGCAGTCTCGTTATTTGAACGATAAATTCATAATTTCATATTTACATCTCAGTCTCGTTACATGAACGATAACTTCATAAATTCATACTTTCATATTAATATCTGTCTCGTTATTTGAACGATAAATTCATATTTACATCGCAGTTTTGTTACATGAACGATACAATCATAACATACTTGCCTTTGGTTTGGTAACTCGTTATATGAACGATATAACCAGATTATAGGCATTTACATCTGCCTCGTAATACGAGATATATATATTTGTAAATTCATACATTTACTTGTATTTGTTGATCGGGTGATCAGACGTTATCCACGTCAGTTTCAATGCCTTTCATTGAAATCATCCTTTGAGGTTTTTGTCATTGAGTTACTTGCTGTTGATAGTTCCATGTTAGGAACATTATAATTTTCCTTATCTTTTGCTTATAATATTGTCAGAATTGATTATATTTTAAATTGGGTTTATAAATAAACATCTTATTAACTCCAGTTTCTTTCGGTGTCTTCACTAATCCAGTCCCAACCCGGCTTCATCCTGTGACATGTATATTTACTCAAAGTGAGCATAATACCCAATAAATGTGTAAAGAATAAAACGATTGTCATATTTTAAGTGGCAAACGACATTGCGTTTATTTGTGTTAGTGTTTTTAAAGCGGGTTTGTTAGGAAACCCCGGCCCCTCCCCAAGCTGGTTCTGACTTTTCGTTTGATAACGACAAAGACCAGTTTTACGTGATTATGTTGGGATTTAATATCAAATGTCGGTCCAAATTAGTTTTTACAAACTATCATCTGCTTAGTTTTATAGCGTGTGCTCTTGTGATATATTTTTGCAACAGTTAATGCACATCTATAAAGTTCGAAGCGTGACATTAAAGAGCACGTAGTCTGTACATGTGCCAAGTGTCCTAACTGATTGCAGTTAACAGGACGCATCACGCTACATAGACAATCTTTGCGGCTGATTTCAGAAAAAGATACTCATTATGCCAGCGTCTGAAGCATGTAGATTTCAGGGTTTTATTAAGGACATTAATAACTTGATGTTATTCTATGAAAGCAACTTCTTCAGGAAATTATGAGCGAAACAGCTGATACAGTGTATACAATTCCGTGAGTTGATAATAAATGGCGTACTCCCTCATAAACAATACTATTTTCAAAGTAAAAGAGTAAAAGTGTAGGAACTTGTTTCGTAGTTCAGCTGGTATATATATTTCATTTTAATATACGATAAAATCTTCATCCTGTAGAATAGACCTTTACAAGAATTATGACATGCATAACATAATGTTCCAGTGTTCGTTATTGTACATGTACGATATAAATAGAACGGAGTTCGTTTGTAATTTCTTACCGAAATGTATATATGTATTACAGCATTCATTAGATTTTTCATAGTGGGCTTTGGAAATAGTATGGAAATAAAAGGGAAACTATAACAAATTATTGACCAGAACACTATACATACTCATGAAATATTATTTGTTGAAAATGAAAATCGAACTTACGACCTGACGCAGAATTGTTTGCAAATGTAAGCTGTAGCTGGCAATTTAATGTGATATACGCGACACAATGGACAGGGTAGGAAGGAATCGCTGAACTTCTAAACTTACATTTTCTACATATGCGCGTTTTTCTTTATGTATCGCTTGCATGGCCACTGATAAATATAATAAATAGATGTTACCACTGGGGTGTGTAAAGGTACGATATCAAGTTGATGTCCGATATGGTCGTGTTTAGGGCTATATATTTTGATAGACTAACTTCTTCCTGTCACATAACGTATTGATTCATACTCCTGACGAGTTTCAACACCAGCTATGTCATATATTTGTCATGGATGATTTAAACATTTTTATATTTTTAATACATGTTTGCCTTTTCACACTAGACGGGAATGTTCATTAAAGATTGTATCGTATCCTATATGGATATCATTCAATTATTATTTACGTTGGTTAAATTCCATTACAGTGTTACTGAAAATTGACGTAATTATTCTCACTGCGAAACCAAATATTAGGTAGAAAAAGAAATAATATCGTCGCAATAATCTTGTGGCACGTGCAATGCAAACAAATAACGAATTATTAAAGAAATATTGCATAATTACTAACTTTTTTATGAATTCTCGTTCTTGGCGTAGACTCTTTTTAATTGTATATTTGATTCACGTATAGAAGTATGTGTACACGATATGTATATGGTAATGTTTTCGGGGTTTGCGTGAATGTATTTAAATAACCTCTACTGAAATCTGTTTTAAATAGTTATACATTGTAATATATTTATGGAACGTTTACTGAAATCTGTTCGCAATAGTTGTAAATTGTTATATATTTATGGAACGTTGCAGAAGTTGGTTGATAAAACGTTCCTGATTGTGATATGGGTCATTTTCAAAAAATGGAGGGATTTGAAATTTAAAAAACTGAAAAATAAATCAACTGGAAAGAAACCTTTATTGGAACAAAAACATTGTTTAAACAATACACGATGTAAATCTAATAAAATTCCAGCTTAATTTAACACAAGTATTTTGTAAACAAGACAAAACAATAGGTGGTAACCACCAAATGTCAGTGATGTTACCTTTTTAAAATGCCCATTTCTGATATGTATTTTTCTTTTTGTAGTCATTTATTTTGTTTTATTCTGAAAAAGAGTTCAAATGTGTAACAAATAATCCGATTTTATTTAGCTGAATTAAAAATAAAATACTAAATTAACATTAAAATACCCTGTTAAGGGAAAAAAAGTAAAATTTTAAGATTTTTAATTCATATGATGACAAAATTAAGAAAAGCTCAATAGAAATTTTAAATGTATTTGTTTTAAATACATTTATGTATTTATTATCAAAAAAGGTTTTGTCATTATTCTATTTCTTGTTTTGTCAAAATTGATAAAAACTCGCAGTAACATCACTGACAAAAGGTAACATCACTGACAACTTTGTAACATCACTGACTTTTACATCTATAAAGACAAAATGGTTAACATTTTTATGGTTGAAACTTTGTATCTTTAGTCAATATCAACATTTTATGCCAGACAATAAAGATATTATGACTTACAGCTAAGTTTAGACAATTTCTTTATCTAACAGTGACAGCAATGACAAGGCATGTAACATCACTGACATAATCATTCATATGTGATATCTTTCATAAAAACTGGAACATTATATTGCAAATGTCACAGCAAAAAGCATAGCTTCTTAAAAAGTTTTGTAATTAAGTACTAATAATTAAAAAATGCCTTTTATTTTGAAGTTCTGCTTTTTACTGTGATGATTAACATATTTACGTAATTTGAAAGTATTTGTGTGCTACCTGCATTAGAACTGCACCATTAAAATATATGAAGTACAATAAAACATAAAGCCTGGGACTTTTACCTTAAATTTCAATAATATATCTTATTAGTATCACTTATATATTTTACTGGAGCAATCCTTACTTTCCAAATAAAAATAACCACAAAAATCAATCAAAGAACCATTAACAAATCCAAACTTAACATAATAAAGTAAATATAGTTTTTAAGAACAAACACAAATTTGGTCACTTTAGTTCTCTTTCAGATAGTCAAGTATTTTCCCCCAAATAGCTTCATCGATGGAGTAATGTCTTCCAATTTTTATAGGCTCAGAGATGATTGTAAGGACACGCTCCATATTGTACCAACATTCATCAACGAGTGTCCGTGGCCAGAAAAATGGGCTGTTTGTTGTGCCTCTTCCCACTCTGTGCATGCATCTTACATATACATCTGTATCCTCTGAATCAAATACTAATCCTGGGTATGGCATATTGTCATACAAAACTACTACATATTGTCCAATTAACTGACATGGGGTGCATCTGATTTCAAATGATTGATCAGTTCCATTTTTCTGGTTTTCACTCAATCCTTGTTCATTGTTTTCAATATTTTCCTCTACATTATCTGTTGCCATTTCGTTGTTTTCACTTGTTATGTTTGATGCCATTTCATTGTTTTCACCCGTTTCATTTGTTGCCATTTCGTTGTTGCCATCTGTTGCCTTTGTTGTCATTTCATTGTTTTCACCGGTTTCATCTGTTGCCATTTCATTGTTTTCACTTGTTAGGTTTGTTGCCATTTCACTGTTTTCACCTCTTTCATCTGTTACCATTTCATTGTTTTCACCTGTTGCCTTTGTTGCCATTTCATTGTTTTCACCTGTTTCATATGTTGCCATTTCATTGTTTTCACCTGTTTCATATGTTGCCACTTCATTGTTTTCACCTTTTTCATTTGTTGCCATTTCATTGTTTACACTTGTTACATTTGTTGCCATTTCATTGTTTTCACCTGTTTCATCTGTTGCCATTTTGTTGTTTTCACTTGATGCCTTTGTTGCCATTTCATAGTTTTCACATGTTACATTTGTTTCCATTTCTATTTCATGGTTTTCAAATTCATTCTGTTGCTCATTTGCTTGATCTTTGCTTTCAACAGTTTCATCTATAGGTTCAGATAGAGTGTGTTGATTCTCTTCTTCTCTCTTCGGAAAATCCTTCTTTGGGAAATCTCTCTTCTGGAAATCCTTCTTCGGGATATCCTTCTTTGGGTAATCTCTCTTCGGGAAATCTTTCTTTGGAAAATTGACTTTTGTTAGTTCATGCTGTTCATGAGGATCTGTAAATCTACAACGGCAGCTGATGTCTCTCACATAAATTACTCCAGGGCATTCTGCTTCATAAACTATCTGGTGGATCTTTTGTGTGCCAGGTACTGTCTTTAATTTGCTAGGGATCTTTTTCTGCTTCTGTTCTATCATATCATCTTGGACTTCATAAAGTACTACATTACTCTGACTTTCTCTCAGTGCATCAACAAATTCTTTTGCGTTTGTAATATCTTTTCCATGTAGGACATATCTGTTGGCTGTAAGTTTAATAGCCCCTCCAATTCCATCAGGTGCCCCTTTCCCATGACCAGATTCATGGAAGTTCCATGTTCCACTTTTAAGTCCTCTTTCGCTTAGTTCCTGGGTAAACAAGAAGAAATTGTTCTTTTGTCTGTACTGCGTTGATGGACCGTCACTAAAGAAATGAATGGTGTCAATTAAAGGATATTTCTCCTGAATCTCAGTAAGCACTGGATCTAAGTATGCCCAAATAGCTGCTGGACCATGCTTTAATGAATCTGATACTGTGCAGAAGGATATGGGATTCTTTTGATCTTTCATGTGGTAAACACCACTGTGCAGAGTGATTTGAGATTTTGAGGCACCAAAATGCATACTCTGAATTTCTGTTGACATCTTTGTTAAATAATTTTCGGCAAAGTCTACATGTATAAGTACTTCATTTTCATTTAGGCTTTCTTTCAGTTCTGTGTAGTACCTCATTTGAGATGTTATATTAAATATGTGCCGTTTGAATCTAACCATCTCTTCATCAAACTTTTCAACTAACTGCATTAGTTTTCCTTGCTGTTTTTCTTTTACTGTAATGGTTATTTCTTTTTTCTCAGATTTTACAGACCAAGTTTCTCGTTTAGTTGTCCATTCAGTCCATTCTACATTTTTAGTGTTGTCACGTTCTTTCTTCACAAGGCTACGACCTCCACACGTAATGCAATCATTGTACATGCAATTTTTATCTTCAACATCACACACTGCCAAGGAAACAAGTTCTCTCATATCATTTGACTGCAATAGTTCCATGGAGTTGAGAGACTGTATAAGAAGTTTAATGTTCTCATGAAGTTTGCAAGCACACGTATCTCTGTCTTTTTCTGTTGGACTTACTACCCAAAATGGCCTTAGTCGACAAAAACTGGTATAACTGATCTTTGTTTCTTTGTGTTCTTGAAGAAATTTCTTATGAAGATTTGTTAGGCTGTCAACTAAAATTCTCTTCTGCATCTTGACTTTTAGTCTTGTTATTGTCTGTTTCACTCCTGGTGTCAATTTGCTAACATCATCTCTCTCGAAGAACGTTCTTATTTGTTTTCCTAATCTGATCGTGAGGCATTTTTTCTTTTTTCTTTTTCCATGGGAGTTGGACACACCTAGTTCTTCGCTTGCAAATTCAAGTAAACGTGATCTTTTTATTAGGCGTCCAGCAGCAATACTTATGATGTGATTTTTCTCTTTACGGTTTCCTTTTGGTATTTCTTTCTTATTTCTTCAACTAATGCACTGTTGAATGCTAGTTGTTTTCTGACCTTTTCTCTTGTCTTTGGCAAAGAAAAATTTCGAAGAAGGGCTTTTGTTTTGCTTCTTGGAGTGGCACCATCTTTGTGTTTTTCTCGAATCCACCTTTGTTTGTACATATTTACTCTCTTTACCAAGTTGTCAACCTTTTTCTCGAGTTTTGCATTATCTCTGTAACACTGACTTTTCTTTTTTGCCTTATTTTTTCTGTCTGCTTGCATTTGTCTGCTATGCCCAGGATTTTGTGGTGATTCCAATCGATTGCTTGGTCCTGGAATAGGTATGTGATCATTTAAGTGTTCATGTTGACTTCCATCAGGTGAAGTTGGAGGTGTAACAATCAATTCTAAGGCCTCATGTTCTTTGAGTTTTCGTCTATGATTAAGCTGGTCCAGTCGCCATTTTCTTCTTGTATGTCGTTGGTCTCTGTCTGACATTTCAGCAATTGTTTTTCTCTTTCCAACACTTTTATCTGTTTCATACTTCTGCCTCGATTTTGCCAGGTACTCAGCTCTTCTTTGTGGGTCACGATCACGTCTCTCACGATATCTCCGCTGTTTCTCTGCTTTAGAAAGTGGCTTCTGTTTTCTGAAAAAATAACAGAACTTGATATACTCAAAGTTTTAATGGCTGTTATTTTAAATGCAATGCTTCTTTCTTTGTTAACATTGTTTACATGTATGATGGTTGTAAAATGCATATATAAAATAGTTTTTATTTGTCTTTATCTGACATTAATTGTATTTGTTTCAGTTATATATTGTCTTTTTTTAATTAAGAGAAATATGATCATCTTTAAGTTCTTGAATGTGAAATCTAACCAATCGTGTCTCACAACCATGTTGCATTATTTTGTGTTTATTACCAAACTCTAAGATTGCACTGGAATAGGGTGTACATTGTTTAACCCACCGTTTATTTGAAATGCCTGTACCAAATCAGGAACAATGCAGTTTTCAATTTTTTTATCTGTTATTAACTTATTTTGTTGATCTTTTTCTTATTGGACATTTCAGATTGCTCATTCCTGTTTAGTTATTATGTGTTACCTTTATTCCCAACACTCAAATGGTATACTTACTCCGGGAGGAAGCATTCTGATTCAGATTAAATATTATTTGCACTTGAAACAATACTTCAGTATTTCTGAAAAAAAAAAGACAATGATGTATTATAAGTGGTGCACTGTTTATTTAAAAATAACTCTTTTTTTTTCCATCAATGGTTCGATAAATTTTGGATTTAGCATTATATGAATGAGAAAAAAAACAGTATTTCTTGAATTTGTCAGTGATGTTACCGTGTCTTGATTAGTATGTTTGTAACAAAACATTTATTGAAATATAGTTTTTAATGGGTATTGTAATGTTTGAATGATTAAAGTTTAGCCTTTCAAAATGATGTTCTGCTTTTTTGTTATTGTTTTTCTCTGTGTGCATTATAATTAAAAGATTTATCAGTGATGTTACCATTAATGTCAGTGATGTTACCATTTGGAATTTACAATGATTTATGGAGCTCATCAAACAAATTTTGATCACAAACATTAATCTCTAGTATTTACACTATTATATTTATTATATTTAATAATATTGCACTCAAAATATGAATATTTGAACATTAAAACTGTCATCTTTCCATTTCTTTGTCAGTAATGTTACATTTTTCAGTCAGTGATGTTACAAAAGAACTTCTATAATGTTTCAAAATATTAATATTTCCATCCACATCTTCATTTTAAATGTTGTTTTACCTTCATTTTGATCTTTTTTATTAGTGTAAGTTTTTAAATATGTACACCATATTTTTCAGTTTTAAAAAAACATATTTTAGTTTAAATTATCAGTGATGTTACTAAATATGTCAGTGATGTTATGTTTTCGATAAAACATTGATTGACAGTCAATATTTGTTTAAAATAATTGTTTTTTAATATTATTCAATTTATAAGAGTTTGTATTATTCTAAAATTTATTGTTTTGTGACTTATTTTAACCTACAATTAGATAATTTCAAAATAATCAACTTTTAAAAAAAAATTATGTCAGTGATGTGACTAAAACCATCAGTGATGTTACTTTTTTTATGGTAACATCACTGACTGTAACATCACTGACAAAATTGCAAAAAACAATATTTTATTTTTCAACAACTGCTCCCTGAGAAACAGGAAGTTTATTTCTGCAACATGTGCATTTTGCTTGTGTTTTCAATAGTATTTTTTTTTAGCTAAAGTAATTGTTTATATATAAATATCTGGTAATATCAATGACAAGAGAAAAAAGTATGCATGTGTTTGACTCACCTTTTTCGATTTTTGTGGCTAAATCTTCATATTTTTCCAACTGTTCTTATGGCGTCTGCAACACACAGGAAGTGCCTTTGGAGAATCTATTGCAAGCTTTATTGTACGAAGAAAGACAACTCTAACCCATCAGCAAAAGTAAAAAAGTAACGTCACTGACATGGAATTTGAAACCGACCTTCTCAATGCTAAAATTTTTTCGTGGAAGGGAATTTTGTACAAAAAACTACCTTCGTCTACTGTAGCAATTGGTTTTCACAGTTTATAAGAAAGAAATGTAAAACTAAAGCATTTTTGAGGTATAAAAAAATACATAAAGTTGAAATTTTAATTTTGCAACAGGCAGTTTTTGGGGTGCTTATGACCTTTCAAGTCAATTTTATGAAAATTCATCAGAAGTAATCATGTTTTCTTGATATATTTTTAATAAATATAGTCACCAAAACATATTAGAATAAAAAACACATGCAAATACGTTTATCTTTAAAAAATATTTTGGGGCAAACATTGGGAACGCAAATCCCTCCATTTTTTGATAATGACCCATATATTGAAACAAATTTTGCTGAAGTCTGTTTTAAAAAGTTATAAATTAAGCATATTTGATGGATAGCGGGATATTCACTGGATGCATTGATTGTGAATGTAATTTAATTGCCTAAACATAACTTAAATTTTATTTTTCATGCACATGATTCCAGAAGATTCATCATAATAATACGAATAAGATGACTGCCAATTACAAAGGAAAACAACATAATGATGCCTGTAAGGTATTTCAAGTGTTCACTAATATTGAAAAGACCCATTAAGGTATTATAGCATTCGCAAGTGATTGGAAAGACCTATTACGGTATGGCATGTGTTCGCAAATGATTGGAAAGACCTATTACGGTGTTTCCTGTGTTTGCTAAGGATTGGAAAGACCTATTACAATGTGACATGTGTTGGAAAGACCTATTACGGTATGACATGTGTTCGCAACTGATTGGAAAGACCTATTACGGTATGACGTGTTCGCAAATGATTGGAAAGACCTATTAAGGTATGACATGTGTTGGAAAGACCTATTACGGTATGGCATGTGTTAGCAAATGATTGGAAAGACCTATAACGGTATGACATGTGTTGGAAAGACCTATTACGGTATGACATGTGTTCGCAACTGATTGGAAAAAAACCTATTACGGTATGACATGTGTTCGCAAATGATTGGAAAGACGTATTACGGTATGACATGTGTTCGCAACTGATTGGAAAGGCCTATTACGGTATGACATGTGTTCGCAAATGATTGGAAAGACGTATTACGGTATGACATGTGTTCGCAACTGATTGGAAAGGCCTATTACGGTATGACATGTGTTCGCAAATGATTGGAAAGACCTATTACGGTATGACATGTGTTCGCAAATGATTGGAAAAACCTATTATGGTATTTCCTGTGCTTGCTAAGGATTGGAAAGACCTATTACGCTATTGCATGCGTGTACTGATCATTGGAAAGACCCAATACAGTATTTCGTGTGTTTACTGATGATGTGAATGGCTTTATAGATTTGTGTCACAATCAGATTAGTTTAATATACATCAGTGACAACTAATCGATCAAATACCGTTGTTAACTTTATAATACATCTGGTTTCTACCAAACGCTTAGTCGACACTGCAGCAATTTTCATTTTCACTAAACTGTTAATTTTGTCTTCAATTCAGGCGAAATTCGTTACTCATCGCCATATTTTCCGTAAACATGCGTTTTAAATCGATTTTTATGTTCTTTCGTTAAATATATTTCGTCACACACATTCATGTAGAATCCCGTGTGACTTTGTTATTATAAAAAGCAGATATGAAACACATGGCTTTTTAAACGTAATTGTTTAGGCAGTGAGTTCATTAATTATGGTTAACGTTCTCGTGTGATGAATAATTGTAGTTTCAGCCTACTATAATGGAATCCTTGGCTCCTGAGCAAATTAATTTTTGGCTATAACACCAAGTATATTGAGCACTTAACAAAAACCAGCTCACTGTACCTTTTGTCGCTTTTGTTTCAGAATGGATAAACCTGGTCATATGTAAACGATACAAACTGACAAAAAATTAGCCTAGAAATGTTGGTGGTTTTCATAATAATCACACGTTGTGCAAAATGTCATTCAGATTTGTTAGTATGATATGTTCCGCATTGATGAAGATCATTCTCACGAGAACGTTTTATAGAATGTAATAAATGGAAAGTGACAGAACTACATGTTTGATCAAAATGTGAAGAGTATCACGCATGCTTGATAACTGTAGCTACAATACAATTTTCCTGTACTAGTACAATGTACCCTTGATAACCCTAGCTACAATGTCATTGTCTTGTATGAGTATAATGTAACCTTGACAACCCTAGCTAAAATGTCATTGTCTTGTATGAGTATAATGTAACCTTGACAACCCTAGCTACAATATTATTTTCCTGTATGATTATCATGCACCCTTGATAACCATAGTTACCATATGATTTTCTGGTAAGGGTATAACGTATGAGTGTTAACTATAATATCATTTTCACATAAGAGTATGATGTGTATACTTCATTACCTTAGCTACAATATCAGTTATCTGTAAGATACATACAGATCTTTAAATAAGAGTTTATATTTCAATAAAACGGCCGCAATTGTATATCATCCAATTACAATGTAGACACGCCCTCGATGTATCACGTATGTATGTATATATGTAGGTATGTATGTAGGTAGAATTGGTAGGTGGATAGGGAGGGAGGGAGGGAGGGAGGTATGCATTAGAGATACCTACACTAGTATGATAGCTTATTTCAATAAATAAATAAATAAACATAAAGTGAGAATGAATGTCATGTTTTTTTTTGTATTAAAAAATAAAGCAATTTTGAAATAAGAACCGTGGCTATCGAGTTCTTATTAAAACAGTATTCATTTTCAAAGCGCTTCACGTTATTTTTGTTATAGTTGGCACCATCATTTCGAAGGTAATATAACGTCACTAGCGGTATTATCAGACGTCTATTAAAGTAGTACGCAAGACTTATCTGTTTAAGTGTTTACTGCCAATTAGAATAAAACGTTAGCAAATAATAATGATTGCTAATTTCCAGCATCCATTTTGAACATACATGTATCTTAGGCTAATACATGGTCATGCGAAAGGAGGCTCGACACGGGGTACAACTGGACAACTGCAGGTATTATAGGACTATTATTTGTGTTTTAAAAATGCAATCATTAAACCATAACATATCTAATTTACTGAAACACAATGTATGAACTGTACAAAATAATGTAACTATGCTAATTTTTAGTTATATTTATAAATCTACCATGACTTGCATATCTGATATTGTAATTACATCTAATGATATAAATATAAATGAATGATTATCTAGCTTTGCATCGTAAAAGTAAGTACACAAGATATATTTATTATACATCTGAGTGTTTCGTTGCATTTCATGTAATGGATCCAAAGCTAAAGGTATTATAACAAAACCTTTCCATATCATTAAATGAAAATTATTCTTATACATTAAAAGGTAGTCGAGCTTTAATAGATTATAAATTTAATAATCACCCACAAATATGACTAAATAATTAAATATGAAGAACACACTTAATTATTATAATTAACATATCTTTGAAACATTTAAATGAAATTGTTGGGGAGAAAATGATTTTCCAATTGATATTCGTTTCAAAAACATAAATATTTACAACAGAACTTATATTTACCACAGTACAAAAGGTTGTGAACTGCATAAACAAAGTATCTGTGATTGAAAACTGTTTCAAAAGGTCCTTCATTCTATCTACGTAAGTAGATTTGCATCTAAATGCAGCTTCAAATATTTGTGGACCAGTTTTTCTACTTACAACCTTTGCATCATATTTTGGCTTGATCAAACGTTTAGTAGTATGGCTGTTTTACTGTAGTATCCTACAAATAGATTTATTAGAGTCACGATTTAAGTTCACAACTTTTTTTGGGGTGGGGTGGGGGTAAGGTCATCAAAGACTGCTGATGCATCTTGATCATATGGATTTAAAGGCTCCAGCTCCAGCGTGCATGCAGTACCATAAGCGAGCTGTTTATTACCATAGTGTTACATGCCTACATCTATCAAATTTCTTACCACCGCTCTAGGAAATTATTTGTTACTCGTCTGAAATCAATATAAACAAATTGTTACTACTGTAAGATATAAAAATTATGACCAGTTATGAAGATTATCCGACAATTAAATTTAATATTATGTTCAATTTGTTTTAATTGCAGAGGAAGTAAATCTTTGGCTTTAATGTTCATAACCTGGATGCAACCATTTCATGACTGTATGTATTCTGTCTATGATAATTATCGTGGTAACAACTCAGTATTGCATGCAGATCAAGGCACGGTTTACACTGTCATCCTTTGCTGAGAGAGATATATTAAGATATTAACAATCTGTTTCTGACTTGGCATTCAGGAAACTGTGTTAAGAGCATTTATCGTCTTAGTGCAACTTTGTGTAAAAGAATGATTACCCATTTTGTTTTCCACAGTTGCATCGATACAAACATAGAACCCAACTTGTACATTCCAATGCTTGTAGGACAATTGCATAGATAAACACATATATAATGACTTACATATTCAAATGCATGTATGATAGTTAATAGGCTTGTCCATCTCAACTGAGAACCCAAATGGAAGACATTCCTCATGCATCCGCTTATGGCAGACATCACAGAAGACACATATTTGCTTTATCTCTTTTGCAATACCCAGACTGAATAAACCCAAGCAGTGAGGGCACTGGATATCCTTTTCAGCACCTTATTCCAATGTCACATCATCTCTTCGTTTGGGAATAGACTTATTTAAAATGATATCTAGCTATTTTGTTTTCTGAGATCTTTACATTAGTTGTTTTTCCCTTCTTCGCAGAAGTCTTTCTTTTTTCTCCTTTTCTTCTTTGCTTGATTCATTCTTTTTCGTTTCATCTGCTTCTGCTTGGTGAAGGCACTCGTACTCTGTGAGCGTTCTGGCATGAACAATTGTTGTTTTCTTTTCTTAGCTTTAGATAATGCAAACTCAGAGTTATCAAACATTTTGGGATGGACGTATTCGAAATGTCATCAACAGCAGATGTTAAATATGTTCATGGATCCTCGTCTACTGGGGAAGAGAATGTTATTTTGTTCACACCTGGTGTTGTGGATGCTGTTTATGGTACCTTATCATTTTGTTCAAGGACTGTACTTAAGGCCATTATTGCAATTGGTCTGTCTAGTGTCGGGATCTCATCTACTTATTCCCATCATTCTTCTCACTTGTTTTTTTCGTGTTTTACCTATTGTTCACAGAAAAGATTATTTAAGGTTACCAGATAAGAATCTGCAAAATATAACTTATAAGTTTACTTGATGAGGTATGCAAAATATTAGGATCAAGCCCTCTTTAGTAATGTTGCCAGGTGGAAAAGGTGAGTCATCAGTGTTTTTTTCTATATAAAATTTGAATCAAAGCGTTACATAAATGTTTAAATGATGTCTTTAAGCATTCGTGCATGCATTGCTGATGTATACACTGCCAGAAAGGTGATTACTGTTTTGCTGCACATCAACACAAGTGAAATAAATAAATTACATTTTGTAAGTTTCAATGATAATATTTTATAAAAATTACCATTCCATGATTATCTAGCTGGGGAATGTTAAAACTGTTGACCACTTCTGAATAATGGTTATTATATTTTTAGTTAGACCACATTGATGACATGTACTGACGAGACAGCTAAAACGTTTTAAAATGAATAATGACTAACAAGTTGGTGAGATTGTATTTTATTTCCAAAGATGAGGGTTAAAGTAGAGTAATTTGCCAGAATTGATCTTAATTAACACCGCTTATACCTAATTGTATCAAATTATTAATGTTGTTTTGCTTCAAATACCAAGTAAATCATCTGCAATATTAGTTGAAGTGGTTTATATCTTCATTACAGCCTTATTTAATTTGAAACTTTAACCAATCTTCTGTACTTAATAACTTGCGACACGTATGTTAGCAGTCTGATATTACCCCATTGAGTATACCCCGACATATTTATTAACCAATCAAGCAAAGTTCAAAATTTCAGGTGCCAGATTAAACATTCACTCAAAGCAAAACAAGAATTTGTCTATGCCATTTCGGATTCATGAACAGTGTCGTGCTTATTGTATTTCTCAGGGAATGCAAGAATACGGTTTTGGAATTAACTATTATCATGTTTCATATTATGTCATAATCTGCTCTGCATTTTGGGCTTATTTATTTCCTTCGCGGATTAAGATTTGACCGCTGCTTTTCTACACCAATTGCAATATATAAATCCAATTCTCTGAATTTCGTGTAAAGAATTTGTGCGGTAGTATGTGTAATCATTGTTTGTAATTTGGTATTGAACATAAAGTTCAATAGACATGCACTACCATGTTGATACCAAAAAGACATTTCATGGTAGAGAACGAAGAAGATCCACATTCTGAGTAATGGAAATGCCATTAGATTCAGTCAACATATAGGATGTTTCCTCTATGCTGATTCGTACATTTGTATTCAATATTTACATTACGGTTCCAATTAGTGTCATACTAACTATATCTAAATGGTGTTTATTCATGATAGTTGAGCGACCTAGTTACTAAATCGGTAAACGCAATAACGCTATTAGTGTTCAATTTGATAGTATACATATATTTATTATCTTTTTTGCATCGAATAACATACAAGTATGTTAATATAAAGATACATTATTATTAGTTGAGATAAGCAAAATATGTACTGAATGAAGGTTTGTACCAACGACTTCACGCCAAGAACGGTTACTCTATTAATATTTAGTGGATACGTTGTTGCTATATAAACTCGTAATGAAATTGCGTTTTTTCAATATATTAAGCCAAGTGACCTATTCAATATATGTATTAAATCATGTGACCAATTAAATATGTTTAATCAACCATATGACCAGTTCTTTACTGTTAATAAGTCATGTGACCAATTAAATATATTTTATAAACCCAAATAAGAACTCAATATTTGTAATAAACCAAATGACAAATTTGATCTGTTTAGTAGTTTCTTAATGCTATTTTATAATAAACTTTATTGCACAGATGTGTCAAAAATAGATGAAATTCAAGACGTTGAGAGATCCATAGAGACAAACATTACTAGATCTATTAACTTCTATCAAACGTTTTTAATTTCAACTGAGTACCATCTTGTCTCATAATCAGAATTAACTGTCAAATAGCTATTGCAGCTTTCATATTTGTAGAGCTTCAAAACATGATATCATTCCAGTATGGAAAATGCTTCGAGGAATTATCTTACCAAAAGTGATATTAAATTAAACTTTGGAAATACCGATTTTCAGAATATGTACTCACAACAGCCTCGAAGAGGCAGGAAATTATCCATTTGGACAACCATAAATACAAACAATTTAATAAGCTGATGGTATGGTATTATAAGCCATTAACAACGAACGCTTATTTACCTGGAGGTAATTGAAAGATGTGGATCCCTGGGCTCTACTGAGTTCGTGTTGGACATGTAAACATACATCACGACGAATCTATTGTACAACCGAATCCTCGCTGAACCTTTATTCAGTCATTTATTGAGATCTTGGAGTGCTACTTGCTCAAGGGTGGGGACGGAGGTGATCTCAGATCAAAAGAATGGGTGTAAAAGAAACACTTCCAACCGGATTACAATCTAATTATGCGATTGACAAAAAGCTTTCAACTTTACCTATAAATATGATTTCATAACCGCCACCATTAGCATCAGTCGGTACAATATGTATATGCGCCATGGGAATTTAAAGTCGGGCAATGTTGCATACTGAAGTAGTATGGTCCGACGATGTAAGTAAGATTTCTGAACATATTGATTCCCCATTGCAGCCAACACTTTACCATTTGGCGGCTGTGCATTGTCTTTGCTAACCAAGGTTGGAATATGTTAACCCTATATACAATTTTGTGGATTGAGTGGATATTTGATTGCTTTGTCATAGCAAAATCTCATTAATTCCATGCGTTTCCTCCCTTGGTATTTAATGGCATCAAACTTAACAGCTTTGCATTGCTACTTTGTTCATCAGCCGGCAAGGGTAGATGTAATTGACTTCAGAAGACTTTACGTCGAAAGTATTACTGCGTACAAGAGAGAAGCCATTCCAAGTTTTTTTGAGAGACAGCATGTATTTGTACAAACAGGGACCGAGAGTGGAAAATGTCTGAATTATCTGTCAATCCAAATTGTTTGCTTACCTTCTCTGCATCAATTTAGGAAGAGTATTTTAATATGTACAGATCTAAACAATTTGAGTTTGATTTGGCGCGGCAGCTTTAACGTAGCGTTAACAATTTTCCCGTCATATCGCTGCGACGTTTGCAATGTGAATTTATAGTGTTGTCTACTCGTAGTCATGTAATGTCATGTCCCCACCTCCACCCCCGGTCACATTTTTTCTGACACCAGTTCGACCGATCATAACACTTACGTCTTCGTACTGAGCGCCGAAAAAGGCAGGTGTTCGTTTCATTATTATGAGACTTTGGTGTGACTTGACAGGGGCCCACACTCGCAAACTCCCGTATTCGAGGCAGACGCTCTAACCACTTTGACCAACGGAGTGTAAACTTCAGTTTAGATATTTTTTGTTGTACATCAACGAGTCCACCATCGGAAATCGCCTGCATTTCGAATCCCAGATCAGAAATAAGCACTTCGAAGTTGTTAAAGAGTGACTCGTATTCGATTTCGCTGAACAGACGAGAGGGTGAAGCATCAATATTTTTAACAAAAAAAAGCTTCTTACGAAAACTGAAAAACTTACAAAGTCAGTAACGCCGAGCCGAAGCCTCCAAGTAACCGAGAGTGTTTTAATAGCTTACTTTATTTTTGTAACTAGAACATGACGTGATGGAGTTATCTTGTAAACATGTCTGGAACAAACAAACATTCAAGAACATCACATGATTAAATTATTCTGGAAACATCGGTCTTGATAAACCCATGCTGTATAATATTAAAGAAGGTTAGAAGTTCCGACATTAGCCAGTCAGGATCAGGAGTGAACAGAGTTAAGTTAGACATTTTCTGGAAAGATTTTTTTAGTATAGCTACCAGCTAGACGGTTAAAGTGTCATATATATATATATATATATATATATATATATATATATATATATATATATATATATATATATATATATATATATATATATATATATATATATATATATGCAGTAACAAAATCGTTTAATCACTCTCTACTAAAGAAAGATGACGGACAGTAGCTAATTCCCTTCATCTGTTTCAATCTAACAATAATGAAATCGTATTTTTGTTTATATTTCTTTGAAAATGCCGATCTTTAATATACAGAACGTGGTAAAAGATGATTATGATTACCAGCTGTAGTTATTGATTAAAATGTTGTTTCCTCGCCCATATCTGCTTTTGAAGATTTAACTGCCTTTTAATTCAATTATTTTAAATATCCCAGTATTTCCATGCGCGGAATTGTGACTTTGTGTAATAGCTCGTAGACATATCAGCGTGTTATTTTTCGGATTTGAATCAATTTGAGCGATTAGAAGACAAGAATCTTGATTAATTTGTAATAAAATTAATAGATGAATGTATGACATAGATATTTTTTCAGCAGGAAATCTAAGGAAACATATTTTCGTCAGTAGTATAAGTTATCTAAGACAAATTAATATCATCACACACAATAGAAACCAAATACAGACATAAAACTTATCTCTTGATCATTATTAAATAACTTTAGCTGAATTACAAACATTTGTAATAACGTACCATAATGGATGTCGTTATGTTTCAACAGGAATTTTATCCTCAGCGCTTGCTGATCCAGACTGGCTAACATTAGAATCTACCCCCCAAGACCATATTTCAAACATGGTTTTGGTCCTAGACTTCCACGACGTACACTTTGTAAATGATATCCATAAAATTCGTTTACAGCTGCTTTCTTACCAAGGGTTGTTTGATTAGCCGCTATATTTGACTTAATCATAATATAGAGGAGCTGAAGTGATTATCGTGATGAAGGCTTCCACTCTAGATTTGATTTTTGACAGAAGAACACCTGACTTATCGATACGTGTTTTAGTTGATACCATAAATAATCTGATTAAAAGTATTTGTGACGCCAAGAAATAAGTTCACTACGATGTGGCATATCATGTGTGTCAACATTAAAAATTGTAAGTGACAATGATGTTATTGATGCTACAATGAACGACCAACGAGAAGGAAAGATTATTCAATAATTATCTCGACGATCAAAGTTATATTCTCAAAATGGATCAAGCGCATTAGCAGAAACAGACAATAATATTTGGATTATACTTGGCAAAGTTGACACGTTCCTTCATAATGAAAAAATTGCTATAATGGGTAAAATTTCCAAACCAGTAATGTTGATTGGTATTGAACAATCGTATTAAGAACGAGAGTATCCTGTAACCGGGGTAATGTATGGGATATATCCGCTGAATCATAAACCCAGCGTTGATTATGGCAAACCAATGCAATTTTGAAACTAAAATGTGTAGCTATCTGAGTAACGGAGCATTTTACAAATAGTATACGTAGAAACCGTTTAACGGATGTGAGACGTAAAAAAGTAAACTCTTAGACAGAATAACTTAAAGAAACCAAAGCGTCTATCAAAGACGTCACTGACTAGGAAAGAAACTAAAGTTTCCCATAACAATAGAAACGATATCCGGAGATATTTTGTGTGAATCAAAGTATAAATCGAAGTTAGCTTCGATTGAACTTACTGATGATAATGCGCATGCGTGGACTAATGCGACTATAGTAATCGAATTTTATGACGGCGGTATATTAATTGTATTGATACTATTTGTATCCGTGTGGTTGTTTTCAAGTTCCGATAATGTGAACTATGATCGATTTGGAAATATTTATCGTTCAGAATCTCTCCAAGAAGAAATGAAACATCTCGTGCAGACACTGTCATCGCAGAATGACAACATTGAATGATTGTTAAATAATTGTTCTATCGTTCCTTCAGTTGTTACTCACGTTGCAGATTAAAACAATTCGTGGAAGCCAACAGGATTTGAATTTCTTGAAGATGTACATCTAGGGTGCTGATTTAATATATAATAATATTCCATGCAATAAGTGAGGCAATAATATCATATCTGAGAAAACTGTTTGGCTATAACAACAAAATATATATTCCGATGATGAAAATCCTGATTTAACCGATTTTAAAATAAAGCTGCAAAAGGTATTGGTCGATAAATAATCGGGAAATTTAGTCGAGGAGGATAAAACAATAATAAATTTCAATACAAAATATTAATTATGGACGATGTTGAACTTGATTGTATAATTGCTGTTGCAACTAAGAGAAATATATTTGTAAATTGAAAAGCGCTTACCTGCCTAGCGAAATTAAATTAGGTACAATTGCTGGCTACTTTGATGACGATTCACCATAGTTTAGTCATTTAAACCTCAACGCTCGCGTATGTTTCAATAAATTAATATCGATGAGAAACAGATATTCGAAAACAGCTATTAGCGATTGCAGCAGATTCATTTTATATCGAAAGAATATATTCAGAAATGCTGACTCAGTTTTATATAGGTACTGCTAATCAAAGGGCGAATGGTGAATACAACAAGATAAGTTACCTAATTATTCTGAATCTGACGATGATGAAGTCAAAGTTATTTATGTTAATGGAGTTGATTCACATAAACATAGAAATAATCATCAGACTTGCTATTTAGGGGAAATGGATATAATTAACTTTTTTTAAAACTTCTTTTCACCCGTGTCAGAAGTCACCCACAAGAAATATCAAGGGAATCCGAAGTTGGTAAGATCTTTCAAAATATGAAAATGTTTTCTGGAGAAGAGTAGCACAATGATTAGGATTTTATCATGGGTATTTTTAAAACAGGGTTTTGATAGAAATTTGGACAGTTTGTCTTACCCGTTTCTCATGAATTGTTAGTCGCCTAGAAAAGGTTGACGGTTAATAATAATAATAATACTAATACTAATACTACTACTACTACTACTACTACTACTAATATTAATAATAATAAAATAATAATAATAGTTTTATATATATATATATATATATATATATATATATATATATATATATATATATATATATATATATATATATATATATATATAATTGAAATTACTGTATATGACATGTTTCTTAGGTGAACATTATTTTCTTGAAATCATCGACTATATTTAGTTGTATTTGGTGTTATCTACACATACAGATTTCAAATACCATGCAATTACACCGGGTTTAATTACTGATCTTGGCGTTTTACTAAAATCTTTAATTAATCTAAAATATTTCGTAGTGCTGATAACCTTTGGTATTATATTCATATCGACATAACATTTTGCAAATACAACGAAAACATAGTTATATAAATTTATTATTTTTTTTAATTTACGTTCACGTAGTTTGCACCGTAATTGTTTCATCAATCGTCTATTCTCGGTGTCTATAGCAGCACTAATAGGTAAGATTACTACAAATGGTAGACTGTGTCTACTGAATCGCCATAATTGCTAATAATAAATTGAACACAAAACCGGCCTGCGTAAGTCAGGCTCCTAATTAGTAAGTTCATTAATAATCTAAACATAATGGAAACACATACCTAAAATAAATAAATAAATAAATAAATAAATAAATAAATAAATAAATAAATAAATAAAATTAACAAATAAATAAGGACATCTTACTGGGATGAATATAACAAAATGATGGAAGATGCACTGATGGAAGCACATTACGCTGGCTCAGAACCCATATTCTCTTTTGAAGCGAATGGGTTAATATTCACATAAACATTCCTATCATTAGTGAATGAACGTAACATTTCACAGCGGTTACACCCTCATGGCTATTTAAGGTCTCCAACATGTATCATATTTTCATTATGTTTTTATCTGTAAAACAGTATTATAGAGCATATAAATATGCTAATATCATCCAATCTTAATATCATCCCTTGCTAATATCACTCAATATTAATATCATCCAATGCTACTGTAATACAGTGCTAATATCATTAGATGATCATATCATTAGATGCTAATATTATGCAATGCTAAAATCATCTCTTGCTAATAATCAAGAGCTAATATCATTTAATGCTAATATTAATCAATATTAATATACGTCAATGCTAATATCACTCAATGTTAATATCATCCAATACTAATATCACTCCATGCTAATATTATACAGTGCTAATACCATCCAATACTAATATCACTCCATGCTAATATTATACAGTGCTAATATCATCCAATACTAATATCACTCCATGCTAATATCACTCAATGCTAATATCTTCCAATACTAATATCACTCCATGCTAATATTATACAGTGCTAATATCAACCAATACTAATATCACTCCATGCTAATATTATACAGTGCTAATATTATCCAATACTAATATCACTCCATGCTAATATTATCCAGTGCTAATATCATCCAATACTAATATCACTCCATGCTAATATCACTCAATGCTAATATCATCCAATACTAATATCATTCCATGCTAATATTATCCAGTGCTAATATCATCCAATACTAATATCACTCCATGCTAATATTATACAGTGCTAAGATCATTCATTGCTAATATTCTGCATTACTAATATCAATAGATGCTAACATCGCCCAATGCTAATATCATCCATTGCTAAAATCATCATATGCCTATATCATCTACCATTAATATCAATCAATACTAGTAGTATACAATACTAATATCATTATATGATAATATCATTCAACGCTAATATCATCTCTTGCTAATAATACAGTGCTAATATCACGTAATGCTATTATTAATCAATACTAATATACGTCAATTCTAATATCACTAAATTGCAATATCACTTACTGCTAATATCACTCAATGGTGTCATCGTTTTGTTATCAGCAAATGCAAATATCGTTCAACGCTAATACCACACAATGCTAATGTCCCTCAATGCTATAATCACTCAGAGATAATATCACTCGATGCTGAGATCACTCGATGATAATGTCACTCAGTGGAAATGTCATCCTTTGCTATCAGCAAACACAAATATCGCTCATTGATAATATCATGCAATGCTAATATAATCTAATGTTAATATGACTAAATTCCTATATCATCCAATGCTAATATCATCTAATGCTAATATAACTTAATTCCTTTATCATCCAATGCTAATATCACCTAATGCTAATATGGCTTAATTTCATATCATCCAATGCTAATATCATCTAATATAATATGGCTTCATTCCTATATCATCTAATGCTAATATGGCTTAATTCCTATATCATCTATTGCTAATATCATCTAATGTTAATATGACTTAATTCCTGTATCATCCAATGCTAATATGGTTTAATTTCATATCATCCAATGCTAATATCATCTAATATAATATGGCTTAATTCCTATATCATCTAATGCTAATATGGCTTAATTTCATATCATCCAATGCTAATATCATCTAATATAATATGGCTTAATTCCTATATCATCTAATATTATTGGCTTAATTCCTATATCATCTAATGTTAATATGGTTTAATTCCTATATCATCTATTGCTAATATCATCTAATGTTAATATGACTTAATTCCTATATCATCTAATGCTAATATGGTTTAATTCCTATATCATCTATTGCTAATATCGTCTAATGTTAATATGACTTAATTCCTGTATCATCCAATGCTAATATGGTTTAATTTCATATCATCCAATGCTAATATCATCTAATATAATATGGCTTAATTCCTATATCATCTAATGCTAATATGGCTTAATTCCTATATCATTTATTGCTAATATCATCTAATGTTAATATGACTTAATTCCTGTATCATCCAATGCTAATATGGTTTAATTCCTATATCATCTATTGTTAATATCATCTAATGTTAATATGACTTAATTCCTATATCATCTTAAGCTAAAATGGTTTCAATCCTATATCATCTATTGCTAATATCATCTAATGTTAATATGACTTAATTCCTATATCATCTAATGCTAATATGGTTTAATTCCTATATCATCTATTGCTAATATCATCTAATGTTAATATGACTTAATTCCTGTATCACCTAATGCTAATATGGTTTAATTTCATATCATCCAATGCTAATATCATCTAATATAATATGGCTTAATTCCTATATCATCTAATGTTAATATGACTTAATTCCTGTATCATCCAATGCTAATATGGTTTAATTTCATATCATCCAATGCTAATATCATCTAATGCTAATATGATTTAATTCCTGTATCATCCAATGCTAATATGGTTTAATTTCATATCATCCAATGCTAATATCATTCAGTGCTACTAGTAATTCGGATCTTCACGTAACAAACTAGGGAGTAATGAAATATAAAGAGAGGGAAAAATATTATTCTTACAACTGGAAACGATTGTAAATATTTCCAGAATTCGCTAAACAAAATTCAATTGTGGCATTTCAGCAAAGTATAACGCTGACGTTTGTTTTTTTGTTTGGATGATAACCTCTGTACACGAAGAATTCATCATTTTAAGTGCAACGTCTTTCTTTTCTCTTGACCTCTATGCATTAGATGGTGACCGATCAGCATTATAATATGCATATTCATAAATGGGTAGAACCGATCCTAAAGCCTAAATATTGCTACTGCAACATCATATTGGGTCATTTCATCATTAGTACAATTCATCCATGTTTAGTCCCGAAATGCAGCAAACCAATTTTAATCTGCATTCTTGTTGTCTGGTGGATGGTGTATAGCTATACCGGGACTACTATTTGACTGGGAAACCACTTTTATTCCTCATCGTTTCAGAATATGCATTTCCTTCAAGTGTTCAAGTTTAAAACAACACAATTAACAACAATGGCACTGATGAATATTTTGACAGGGTACATGACTTAACTATCCATATTTTTAATACCATACATTTAGGCCAGAGCTTACGCGTTTTCCAGAATCTGACAGTTTATGAAGCTTGCAAATAATTGTCTGCACAACCATAAAAGCCCAAACGCATGCTTCACAAATGAGTACCTTACCGATATAAGATAGTTGCTGTCTTTGAAGACAAAAAACAAAACAATATCTACGTGATTAACATCATACACTTGATTCTCAACGCAAGACACTCATACGTTCCCCAAAGAAACACAGTTATTTTTAACGGATCTGGCTTCATGAGCTAAACCTCTAAATTCAATACTTCATTCTTAGGTCAAAACCTTTCAAATAGCCTTCAACTCAGCTACATCAGCATAGTTTTCATTTCGAATTTTATACAAACGCACCAGCTTTCGATTATCATTGTTCCTGCTTTTGAACATTACTGTACTTAGACTATCTGCCACATACATAAATATAACGTCGACTGATGATGTTTTTCCATGCCGTATTGTTACAAATACGAGCCTTCAAAAATGTTTTCTTGCACAAACCAGAACTACAAATAAAGAAGGAAGATAAGGCTTAGAATAAATATTGGAAAACATTCAATATTTGTTTGAGGTCAGTTTAATCATCTCATTTGGTTTCTTCAAAATCTGAATAAATATGGATTCGCGCAGAAGCACTCAACTGTTCTAAACCTTATATCCTTTCGCGCAATTCTTCGAATACACAGTCAATTCGCTGCTGTGTAAATATTATCCACAGTTAACTGGAAGAATGTTCATAGCTACTATGTGAAGTGTGTATGTGTGTTCAAAGCCAACCGAAATTAAGGTCATTGTGTGTGTGTGTGTGTGTGTGTGTGTGTGTGTGTGTGTGTGAAACATGTTCACATCTAACCTTAAATCCAGTTACTGACTCCCTCTGAAGTTTACGCGCGCTTGTGATGAAATGTCGTACTTAAATAAACTGAATATTGTTTTAAGTAAACCACTTGATGCTACTGACATAAATATAACGAGCTAAAATATAAAATCATAATCCTTATTTTAAAAGAATATATTCAATGTTATTGGCACATATCTGTACTCACATGTACTTTCTACAGAGAGGGTAGAAACCAGAGAGGATATAATACAGCATCGGAATGCAAATTACAAGCAATGCGATTACATTATTTAAAAAATAAGCTTGATTAGCATGGCGATCAAAATATCTCGTCCACTTTCAAAACCACAATAACTTAAAGACCTCCTGGGAATTTTATGAAACAAAAAGTAATATCGTTTGTAAGTAACAATACGATTTTTTTCTTTTAATTCTTGATACTGAGGTTGTGATGTTTTAAGACGAGAGATTACATGGTGACGTTGTTGGAGCTCATTCTACAGTGGTAATTCGATTTCAGACCGGATGTGTCTTGCATTAACATAATCACACGTAGGAATTTGTTTTTTCATGTACATCACTCAGAACGACATCGTGTCTTTCCCATATATGTGATATTATGCCAAACCCATGGCACACAACAGGTCTGACGCATTGCTGTGTATCTTATGACCAGTTTTAAGTGATGCATGTCAGTAACGAACACAGTTATTATATGGATTCTACTAAGACAAGAAATGTGCATTGACATGACTCCAGGCATATCATTGTAGACCCTGTAAGTATATTCATGTTAGCGTCACTCAATATCGGGCAATAAAAATAGAAAGTAATAGGAACCGCATAGACGCAGTACGATATATTTGCATATGGTAGTGATTATTCCACTACTAACAGAAAAAACAGCAAATTTGCATAAGCAGATTATGTCCAGACTAATTGAACTAATATTTTGGCTTTCGCACTTTATGCTTTAATTAATGAGTTATTTTGTCAACAATATAATAATACAAACGACGTCGTTGGTCATTCTTTCAATGATTAAACACAGAAACATCTATTAAAACTGGTATATTTCTATTAAAGTCATCATTAGGTTCAGAGACAACTGGAGTGATTTAGAAATGGTACAATTGGCAATTTTGAGGAATGTGACAAATTAGGAAATAATAATAATAATAATAATAATAATAATAATAATAATAATAATAATAATTATTTCTGAAGAATATTTTGCTGTAACGTGTTATTTATAAAAGTTGTTTTTAAAATGTTCTGTATTAGACATTTCTTTAAAACCCTATATATATATATATATATATATATATATATATATATATATATATATATATATACATATTCGAATGTGGAGCTTATTACCTATTGAAGTGGGAAACAACCCTTAGATACATGATCGTAAAGCCTACATCATCGCGATAAAAAAAACACTACATATTACTACAAAACTGGTGACAGAATGTCTAAGATCATGCATTGTATGCTAAACCCCAATTGCAATTACGTAAATCTTGATTTATTCTCGAATCATGTATAATAATAAGTATTGTTCCTGCGATGGAACAGAGAATACAAAACACTTTCTGGATGACGTTTCTGAAAATTCAAATCATAGAAATTAAAACCAAAGCACACTCCCTTTCGATCTTAACAATTTTCGCAAACCGTATGTTAACTGTAAAATACAACGTAAAAATAACTTTACTGTGCTGTGCAGAATTATGTAAGGCTGGCTAAGAGATTAGTTCATTGACTAAACTCTCAATCATTTGAATGGCAATTAATAAGTTCGTATTCATTATTATGCTTTGTATGCACGTATATGCATATTTTCGGTAAAACCATTAGTATCATCATCGATATCTTTATAGTTTTTCTTTCTTGTTACTATTGGGGCGATTTCTAAGAAGCGTATTGCTGTTTTCTACAAAATCCCTCAAATCATAAGTTTGTAATTGCAATAAACTAAGTCTCTCAAATAAATATGGTTTAAACTAAATACCCCAAGGCATCATTTAGTGTGCAAACTCTTCCGATACTTTATCATTCTTACGTCCTCAATATATTTAAGTTTCATTTGCAATGATCACATGTCCTTTGTACATAGTTTTAAAAACGCGCACTATAAACATAACGATTGACTTTGATTGGACTATATAAAAACAAGTTAATTGATCAGTTTCTGTGATTCACCTGAGTTGCTAATTTCTAGGCATTATCAGAAATATTCAAAATGTGACGAGACTATTACTTAGGGCGTTGCCACAGTAATAAAACGTGCCCATCATGTGATAATAAAGTGGCTTTGAATATAAACAAATCTGACAAATCGTCCAACAAGCATCAAAGCGATTGACGAGAACTGTCATTAAAACTGGTACTTTTCCTTAAACACCAGAAGCTATCACGATACATACACGGTATATGAAATCATCAGTAAATCTTTTCCGTTGCCTTGGAAACAACTGCAAATTGAATCCTTTAGGGTCCGATCGACATTACACTTGTAATGCTATATCATTGAACGGACGTTCTGAGAGGGTTTTCAAATTCTTTGAACTGGAAATGAATACGTACACCTTACACGTTAAACAAAATTTGGCAGTAGCTTTCAGGAACACCTACCATGGACTGAAAGCTCCCAGCTGCCCTAGTGAGTGCAAGTTTAGTATTCTGAAGTAACATATTCACTTACTAATATCACAGACAGACGATTGTCCCTTTCATCCGGACATCATTCACTAATTAGTGTTCATGTTAAGATAGGTTCCATTCAGTTAATCAAAACGTCCTAGATTATTATACCCTTTTATAACCTGGATGATTTGTTAGCCTCTTAGGTAAAAAAATCACCCAAGTCAATTGTTCAACAGTAAAGAAGTATAAACTTTGTTCTTGACTTATCTAACCAATAATATGAAATTTTTACAGCATACAGCATCCCAATAAAATATAAAGTTCAATTCGTATTTTCGTCTGTAAAATTAGTTAAATACCATGCCATAAACCTTCGACATTAATCGATACTATTAAATTATGTGAACTAATTAATCATAAAGACCATGCAACTATGTTCACCCAGTGTCATCTGCTTTGGTACAAGAGATACAAATATGTTCGTGATTATTGCTTAAAAGTATAGTTTTAGTTTTATCGCGTTCAAAAATTGATATAATTAGGTTAATAATCTAAAAGGGATTTAAAAGCACATTGCGTACTAGAACCGCAATGATGCGTGTAGCGAATGAACAATCTCGATTGATTACAACTATATAATATGATCATTGAATGTTTACATATTTTGATTTGCTAAATCGTTTTGAAACGCATTTCAGGTGCCGCATACCCAATGTTGATCCCAACATTTCTACCAACACGAACCAATGTAACGTTTCATACGGGAGACCTAGCAGTCTTGCCATGTGCAATCAAAGATCTCGGAACGAAAACAGTAAGTAAATATTGTACAAATAAGTTATTATTATTATTATTGTTATTATTATTATTATTATTATTATTATTATTATTATCGTTGTTGTTGTTTTTATTATTATTATGATTATAACCTTGACAGTTATAATTTAATGTCATCATTACCGCGAGCAATGGTACATATTACCTCGTTATTAGACAAATTCATCATAACCCACTCAGACATTCTTTCATCCCCAGAAAATAATGGTGCCATGGTCGAAGGTAAGGACTCGAGATATACAAAGAACTCACACGATAGGCAAGCTGAAATTACTAAAGAATTCTATTTCTATCTAAACCAATGCTTTTTGAAACATGAACTTGTATGGATCACGAGACAGAAAATTAGAAGTTACATATGAAATGAACTGAGAATATTACATAATTCGTAAAGCTTAAAAACTGATGGCATACTATTCCTCAATAGTCCACGCTTTCTTGCCGCCGATCATTCTGACGTAATCAGTGTAAACTGCAAGGGTTTATCAATAATATAAAATACGACGTTAAATTATGATGTACATACGTAGTTTAGTGGAATAATTTCAAATAGAAATTAGAGAAATTGAGTTTAAAGCAGACATGATAGAAGTCAAAACGTTTCATCATTACCTGACATATTAATCCATATTTTCGCAGTAACCGTTGGCCATGTCAGACTCCGCTTGGGTTTACAATCGATAGTAACAGCAAATCTTAATTTATAATACGTAAATATTGTCGCATTTAATTTGTTTCCGAAGAGCAGAGAAAACTAGACATACGTTACACTGCACAGTGTGACAAGATACCTACTTAGCATTTTTGCAAACGTATAAAAGTAAGATTCGCGAATCAAGTTCTGTCAATATTGAAACAAAATATGAACTATTATGACTTTGTCAACTGGGTCAAGTATATTTAACTAGGAACATTAATTTAGATTGTCTTAGTCAACAGTACGATATTTTTCATCATGCTCAGTCTAAGTATATAGGTAACACATCCATCAATAGCAAGGTACAAGTGCTAAACACGTACATATTCGCCATCTATCAAACCCTTATACTGTTCCAGTTGTTACATCAGTTTCAAAGCAAAACATGTGTCGCAGACTAATTTTCTTCATCTTGAGCTTGTTAAAAGTCATGTGCAGCACTGTCGGAAAATGAAAACGGGAATGCCTACATCTATATCATTACTGCAATACCTCTCACATGTGTTGCCAGTTCTCACTTTACTCCGCCGCGTGAGTCCAATAAAGATACGCTTATATTCTAAAGTGTTCATTAAACCAGAATTTTAAATCACACTTTTATATTCAGATGAAGATTACAATATGTGGCAAATAAATCTTGGAAATAAAGCAATTAATTTGACATTGCTACCGTTGCATTCATGAACGGATACATACTTGTGAGTTTATGTATGGGTCAGAATTTCATTTCTAAAGTGACGTAAATGTATTTTCAGTAATTGCTTCAAGAACGCCAGATGTAGAGTTGATAGAATATGTTTCTACTATAGATTAATTACTTATTGCGTCAAATCATTGTTCAGTTGGTGTAGACATTTTAGTTGCAAATATTCACCACGGAGTTTGTCGTTACGGTTGAATCAATTAATGTATATGAATATAAGATACATATATGCGAATTAGATGGTTACGAAAGATTACCAAACTAGAGCTTAACCGGAAAACTGACTGTAAGTAACGCATGATAGATGGCTAAAATTATTGTAGTACTTTGCTGTTTAGAAAACGCAAGTATTTTAATAATACTGGACATTCCTTCTTTAATGTCATTCCTAATTTTGATTGCGTAGACTAGAAACATTCCCCTCTTCTTTAGACGTTTTCTGTTTATTACACTTTCATACCGTTTACCGTATAATAGGACTTTTCAGCGCCATCGAAGGCTTCGATTTCCGAAAATAAATTTAATAGTCAATTAATTGGAAATATATTATACAGGTTTAATGGAAACAGGGATTTTTAAATCCTGCAAAATATATATCCATAAGGTTGTGCTGCGCTCGTAACACTAAAATACAGAGAGCAAACTAACGATAAATTCACACTTGCACTAACCAAACTTAGTGATTCCATAGGTTTTCAAACTAATTACCAGGGTAAATATGTTAACACTATGTACTGAATTAAACCGTTGCAAGTATCATTGTTAACACTATGTACTGAATTAAACCGTTACAAGTGTCAATGTTAACACTAAGTACTGAATTAAACCGTTACAAGTGTTAATGTTAACACTATGTACTGAATTAAACCGTTACAAGTGTCATTCTCGCTGACTTTGCAATACAAAAGAAATGTACAAATCCAAGCACGTTTTAGCTTTGTCCATCTGGCGTACACTAAATTTATATATTTGGTAGAAAATTACTTCAATATAAATTAGTGAAACATTACTTAAATACAATTTAGAGACAATATCAATCTTATTACGTTTCTTTAAAATTCTGTCCTAATACAAGTATAACAGGTGAACTAACAACTATGGTCTCTAAATCTCTCTAATTACTTCATATCTCATTATTATTTCTTAAAACGTTTTGATGAGGATGCACTTTATTGTAGTAAGAACAAATAAAAGTAGAAGACAATTAAGAAGACAAACACATACGCATGAAAGCAACACTAATTAAAGGTTTATAATAAGAGATGTGCATCTGGAAAAATGCAATTATATATGAAATAGGTAGTATATATATATATATATATATATATATATATATATATATATATATATATATATATATATATATATATATATATATATATATATATATATATATATATATATATATATATATATATATATTCATTAAATATGTCAATTTATGTTGTTATGATGTCCAGGTTTCATTCATAATCTCGAGTCAACACCACGTAAATATTTTTCATTCATATTCTTGAGACGTCACAATAGACATACAGGTGTCATTCATATTCGTTAGACATTATTATACAAATACATTTTCATTCATACTATTTAGACATCCGGATAGAATGTTTCATTCATTCATATACGTTATACGTCGATATAAATGTCCATGTGGCATTCACATTCTATAGACATCATTATAGTTCATACTTTTTAGACATCAGTAAACAAGGCTTCATTCATATACGTTAGACATCGGTATAAACGTCCAGGTTTAAATTATATTCTTTAGACATCAGAAAGGCATATATCATAAGTGGGTTTAAAATAATTAAATGTCTTTCGATTAAGAAGCTAAAACAAAATAAAATGGCTGCCCCCCCCCCCGCGCATTAAAGTGTCAGAACATTATGAAGGGTAGATCTGATGTGCTGACTGATGTATAACTTTGAAATCTAACACATGGGATGAATCAGTTTGCACTTTAGCTCACATGCTGTAAAATATATTGTACTTAAATTAGAGGGATTGTTAACACAATTAGGAAGTGTTAACTCCGCATCTTACAATTTGGTAACTACGCCATTAATACAATTTGCAGGGATATATATAATGAAATACCAACACCCGTGATGATTTGCAATATCACACAAGTAAACAAGTACTCAACAAATTGACAAACACTAGTAAACAGCTAAAATGTGACGTTTTTAATTTCGAAATTTTCCAAAAGTTGTATTTAAGAGAATAACATTTACAACATATTACTTGACAACCACGTGACCAATGACACGTGCCAAACATGTCATTTGAGAACTATAAATATAATTTTATTTGATATATTCAAAATTAAATTCTCACCAAAATAACTTGTTTGTAAAACAAACCATTTAGTTTTTCAAATTAATGTGACATGAAAATGAAAAGATTCTTTCTGTAAATATACCAAAATTGTTAACACGATTACTCGGAGATTTCCGTAAATGACTCACTGTCGGAAACTATCGAAGTACAGGTAAAGTGAAAACATGCCGTAGAACTTACTCCAGGACAAAATCCGCAGTAAGTAAGTATTATGAGCTATCGTTACTTGTTTGCCCATCCGATGGACAAAACTCGTTGCCCTGTCTCTGTCGTATCATTAGTTTGTGCATGGTACTCCTTCTTCAGATACTAACTGAACTATCATCATCGAGGGTGATTGCCACGGACATCAGCGTGTAACGATATTGTAACGACACAACCACGATGACTTGCGTGCTGCCGGCGATGCGATAATACATGTAATACTCTACGATAAAAGCTGGACAGTTCAAAGAAAAACAAAACAACTCGTGTTTAGATATAGCCAAAATATGTTCGAATTTGCAATTTTAACTCGCATCTCCATTGTTTTTGAAAACGATGGATGCATTAAATGTTGAACAGTGGTAAAGCAGCAAGAAATGACAACTGAAACGTGGCTGCATCGTCTGCTACTGAACTACACAGTAAACTTGTCAGGTCTCCCCCAATAACATTTGAATTTAGAAAAAAAAAAAAAAAAGAACGAAACAATTTACAAATAAACTCAGTAATTACGATCTCAAAATTCACAGATTTACGAAATTTTTGAAATATTGGAACATCTTTTGCATCGCTCTAGAAATGCAGTTGTTAAGCACATTGGTACAGACAAAAAAAACTCATGCCCATTGACAGTATTTGCTTTTAAAACGTACCCTACACAAAACGTACCCTACACAAAAGCTACGTTTTACAGTAGATATACGGTAATATTTCTTGGGTGAAAAGTAAGTATTTTGTATTTTCACTCGTGGCTTCACCTCTAGTGCAAGTAATGTGTTTTCCACTTCAATCGTGAAATGTCGCCACAAAAACAAAACAGTTAGACTTCACGGTTGAAATATTTCTACTAAAATCCTAGATGGTTTCAAATTATTTAGTTCTTTTAATAAAAAGGAAATAAAGCATACAATCAAGAAAAAAGTTCCATCGCTTTGAAAGCTTCGTTACTAAATTTGGATGTATTACGAAAAAGATTGATTGCTAAGAACGAGGCAAAGTACAGTTTCATCTGATACTAAGATTGTTTTCAAATAAAATGTTTACATTCGATATCAAATGGAAAAAACCCATTGACAAGTGAATTTCGGTTTCAACGATGCTCCTATGTAAATTACATGGACAACATGAAAGTATTATCTGGTATATTAGCATGGAGTTTCCCCACCATCTTATGAACCTCTTGAGTCTAGATATTCTTACCAGTTGTAGTTTTCTATACTCGGTAATGCTCTCTCTGTCTTTCTTTGTCTCTCTGTCTTTGTCTCCCCCTGGCTCGGTCTCTCTGTCTCGATAATTGGTTTAATTTATAATGTGGTCACTATACTACTATTTTATCAACCAAGTCATGCTTCATTTATTTGAAAATCGAAACAGCTTTTTAAATAAAGACTTTCATTAATGACTGTAGTCATGAATATAACCTTTCCTTTGCTCAACAGAGGCTTGTTAAAGCTTATTTCAAAACTAACTATTGGACACATACTGAATTTATATCACACTTCATACTGCTATATGGATACATACTGAATTTATATAGGACCTAATACTGCTATATGGATAAATACTGAATCCATATATCTCTTTAAATTAATATATGGATTTATATTAAATTTATATATTTCTCCATATTGATATTTGGATCCATTCTGAATGTATATATTTCTTCATACTGTTGTGTGGATCCATATTGAATTTATATACGTGTATTCTCAACAAAGGTTTGTAATAAGCTTATGTCAACACTAACTATTGGATACATACTGAATTTATATCATACTTCACACTGATATATGGATCCATACTGAATTTATCTGTGACTTCATACTGATATATGGATACATTGTGAATTTATCTATAACTTAAAACTGATATGTGGATATATACTAAAGAACGTCAGCTTTATGATAAATGCACAACTTCATATTAATTATCCATTACAAATATACGTACAACATACGGTTGGTCGTTGGTGTATAGGGCAAATCAAACTTCATTCGACAACGTTAAGAATGCGTGCAGGCACGACAAGTATTATTAACTATATTATATGCAATAGATCACTGAAAACATCATTCACCTTCTTTTCTTGTGGAAGTATAGTTACAATAGTTAACGTAGTATTATAACAATATAATGGTAATATAATGATAACAGGACATATGATGATATAATAAAACTTAAAACAAAACGTAATATACCCAAATTGTATGAGTTCTCTGTTATTAAATTATCCTTCATAAATAAATGTTACGTCTCTCTCTCTCTCTCTCTCTCTCTTTCTCTCTCTCTCTCTCTCTCTCTCTCTCTCTCTCTCTCTCTCTCTCTCTCTCTCTCTCTCTCTCTCTCTCTCTTTTTCAACTATCTTGTATTCAACAACCAATTAATCCGATGATGGCCGGATAGTTCATAGTTCCTCAAGTACACATATAACTAAATCCAGAAACTTTTACTTCATTATTGTTGTAAGCAAGATGAATTTATTCATCTACTGCCAGCTGCAAATGATTCGAGTGGGAGCCACAACTCGTTATTACACATTCCAGCATTAACAGAAGCGGTTTTATTCTCATTATGTTTAGGGCTTTTGTGACCAGCCCCACCTGAGATAAAATTACTTCAAAACGATGCCTACCTGGTGAAGTCGGTTTGCGCATTCATTAATAGACTGTGCTGTTATTCTGGAATTGATCAATACGTTGGGCTTTTACTGTTACTTACAATAATTATGTACTTGTAGAGTAGATTATTGGCATTTATACCTGTCTCACATAAACATTTTGGACCCAGAAAATATATGATTTAAGATAAAACTCACACATATCATTCCCGTAATGTCGAAAAGGACGATGCGTTCTCTTTTGTGGTATAGAACGAAAATGAAGCGTTATGATTGCGAGACAAAACGTACGAAAGGGTGTACCGATTTTAAGTAAATGGGCATGTTAACTTGCACAGATTCACACTGTCTTGGGTAGAAGATATAATGGAGTCCATGGTTTTATTTTATTTTTTTCTCGCCTTAAAATTCTGTCAATATTATCTATAATATGCTAACAAAATCCATGAATGTGGGTGTAATTTGGAGTTTCTTTTAACGCAGCTTTAACAATATTTCAGTCATGTCTGTAGTGTGGCAGTTTATAGTGATGCCTAGCACTGGGTCATCATGCCTCAGACATGTAGTCTGATGCCTCACCCAGTCACATTATACTGACACCAATATCTTAATGCTGAGCGCCAAGCGATGCAGCTTTTAGTACCATTTTTGTAAATCTCTGGTATGATTCGGTGTAGGATCTAACCCACAACCTCCCACATCCATGATCATAGGTTGTAGCTTATGCTAATGGTAATCTGTAAACATGTTGATATTGCCTTTTGCTCTCTAAGCGTTCTGGAAGCGAATGTTTAACCTGTCCATTTCATCGTGTCTTAGGTTTTGATGTAATATTTAATAAGAAAATCAATATTACTTGTTTTCTTAATATCTTTTAGCTGTGTTTAGTTATAATGTGTGAGGAATTATTTACTTACAATAATTGGAATGACAAAGTTTTCATTATTGAGATTATGAAGAATTCATTCAAAGACATTCTAGATAACACCACTGTGGCACATCAGGACATTCAGCAGTACTGGAATTGATGTGTATTCGTTGACAGGTTTCAACGTTTGATAGAACGTTAAAGATATTTTCGGATTTTACTCACATTTATTTATAGAGGTCATCATGGCGACACACTTTAAACCGCATCATGAGCGAAGCCCTAGAAAACCACTGTCGGACAGTCAGCATTGGATGGCGTAACATCACCAACCTCCGCTTGGCAGACAATATTGATGGGCTGGCAGGCAGTGAACACGAGCTTGCCACCTTGGTGAAGAGCCTGTATGAAAAAAAATCTTCCAGATTTGACATGGATATAAATTCTGAGTAGACAAAGCTGATGAAAATAGTGGTGAACAAATCTCAGCCCAGATTAAAGTCAGATGAGAGGAACTGGAAACAGTGAGCCAGTTCAAATATATTTTATCATAATCACTGAAGCGGGATCAAGAGCAGAAATTGTGTCACGAGCAGCAAAAACAACAGCAGCTATATCAAAGCTACAACCGATCTTTTGAGACACGAATATCTGTCTGAAAACTAAAATCAGACTATTGAGAGCTCTAGTCATCACACTCTTTTGTTATTCATATGAGGCCTGGACCCTGACATCAAACTTACAGCGAAGAATCCAGGCACTTGAAATGTGATGCTACAAAACCATTCTTGGCATCTCTTACATGGACCACTTCATAAATGGAGAAGTGCGTAGCACTATCAGGCACAACGTAGGCCAATACGAAGATCTTCTCACCACCGTCTTAAAGAGAAAACTTAAATGGTATGGCCATGTCACTAGAGCCAACACTATATCCTCAACAGTAACGCAGGGCAGTGTCCAGGGTGGCAGAAGGAGAGGTAGACAGAGCATACAGTGGACAGAAAATATCACAGAATGGACCAGCAGAGGTTTTGA
Organism: Unio pictorum; assembly: GCA_030141615.1. NCBI lineage: Eukaryota > Metazoa > Mollusca > Bivalvia > Unionida > Unionidae > Unio > Unio pictorum. Next base: position 3,463,179 of record JARLTB010000086.1, on the reverse strand, counting down.
GGAGACATAGTCATTGGCGCATGATCGAGATAAGTGGAGAGAATTGGTGAAATGTTCAGCAGCACAGTGCCTCAACGACCACACTCGGTCACGAGACTGATCATTATGATAATGACTGTTTACCTCAGATTTTAACTTTATAACTTTGAGAATATATATATATATATATATATATATATATATATATATATATATATATATATATATATATATATATATATATATATATATATATAGTTTACTATTGGCCATCATTCAACATTCAGCATTCAGTGGGTCTTGAAAATACAGAATCACTAGTCTGCCATCAAAACCATTATAATACGCAAATGTAACGTTTCAGTTTTATTGCCTACTAATACAGTTTAGAGAACGTTGCTTATGTTGCTTCTCCATATGCTGTAAGTTGCATGCTTTGTACATTTTGTAAACAATGCCGACTCATATTCAGTGAACATGGTCCATGCTATTCTAATTTGTTAAATCAATTGTAATATGCAGAATACGTTGTATTTATGTTCTAGGTTATATGGAGGAAACAACCTTACAAGATACCTATTACAGTAGGAAAAGAGTTGTTCGTTAAGCAGCTTGAACGATTCAAGCTGGATCATGTTCCTTATAAGGACGAATGGAATCTTCTTATAGAAGATGTCCAGCAATATGATTCAGGAACTTATGAATGCCAGGTGAGCTCGAAGGAGGGAACGTATAGACAGAACGTAACTTTACACGTAACAGGTGGGTACAAATACGGTTGTATTTTAAACTGAATCTATTGTTCTGTTTGCGTGTGTCTTAGTAATTTCGATTGAGAAAGTAAGAATGTAGGATTCAAAGCTTGACTGTAAATCAAACCATAGTTGCTTCGAATGTTTTCTTAATTGGAAATTTATCTCGCGGCTGCTATAGTGGTCTTCATATACAGCTAAAACGAAATAATATAATTGCCTTCATATAACGCTGCATTATTTAATTGGTACTTTTGTATGAAATGGACATAGGTGTTGTTTTATTTTCAATAGTAATACGTGAGTAAAGAATAATTATTTTGTCCTATGGAATGTAATATAAATGAAACCACAATGTGTATTAATTAGTACGCCTGTTGCTTTTAATTATTAACACTAGAAAACACTGCAACATGTGGTCCCCGAAAGAGGCGTTGCCAGTGTCACGATTATCGTTAAATTGAGTATTTATATGGTTAAGATGGTATTATTGGCAATTATGTTTCCTTTTCTCTACAATAGTTTGTACGTTGAACACTTACCACATATATTAGGAAATCTCATCCAGAACAAATAAATCAGATAGTGTCTTCATAACTGCTTAGATAATTTGTGGTCGATTATGCTAAACTTCAAGTTAGAAGTTAGATGCATTTTGATAAGCGAACGTCTGTCTTACTATAATATAAAATCAGTGGGAATAATGTGCGAGGGAACGGTTAGCGAAGGAATGAATGAATTTGCCTAATAGAAGGTGCGGCAGTAATATATATATATATATATATATATATATATATATATATATATATATATATATATATATATATATATATATATATATATATATGTGTGTGTGTGTGTGTGTGTGTGTGTGTTTTACACCCTCTATCATCCTTAGTCATTTGCACATGAATTTGTCCATTCAAGAGTTTTGCGGATTACAGCGATTAGTCTGACCGAACTGTTGATAGTGAGTAATGCGATTGTACCATTGCAGCATAGTCAAGCATCTATGACTATCAAGCGCATAACCTTTCTGCTTTCCACAGAATACTCAAAATATGGGATTTATTTTCAACCCTAATTTTTATCTTTTAACAATATAGAATAATACTATATCTGTTCTTTGATTACTGTTTTCATAATGAGTAAGCTGAGCTAACGATTTTTGCTTTTAAATCCTCTTCTTTTTCCAGTTACAAATTTACCTACTCGAGATAGGAAAGAAAGTAAGTAATTTTCAAGTTTTGTTCTTGAGTGAAATGCTTTACATCGCCATATTCAATGGACACGTATCCTTTACTAAAATCGTAGCACGTCAATTAAATGAAAGTGATGACTGCAACTAAATAAGGACAAATTTTATAGAGACAAGGCCAGTGTCTACACATTGCTTATGATCAATCTTTGTTTTATTGATTAAAACTTTTCTTTCACCGACATTGCATGTTCGTAGTTAGACAAAGCAAAAGCCGCCAGCACATTCAGAGATAAAGCATAACTCAGTGTATACTTCGCTTACGCTTAGTCCAAAGATAAAAATGAAAAGGGTACGTGAAAGAGCCAAGTCATTTTCGAAACAGGAATAAGAGTATATTCAATCTATAAAATGTTCACATTATCTGTCTATATATATATATATATATATATATATATATATATATATATATATATATATATATATATATATATATATATATATATATATATATATATATATATATATATATATATTCAAAGGTTATCTTCCGCATCTTCTGCATTCTAGTTTTTAATTTTCCTATTTCACAGATAAATTACCCGGAAATAATATGGTATCGGATGCCTCCACAGTAAATGAAGGTATACTGTTTTTATGTGCACGTTGACTTTCCTAAAAGCTTCTCTGACATGTTCCAGTTGTCCTGATTGGTTCTTAGATGGACCGGTCCTAATAATGTCAGCAAATATTTATTTGAAGGCGATATCATGATACAAGTGAACAATTGCATGTAGGAATTCAACATTTTGCAAACCATTTTTGTAGGTGTATCTATCAATAATTCGGAACTGGTTACCTGTCTTTCGCGCGCATCCTTTAAACAACACATAATACTATCGCAATGCTTTTAGGACTGCCTTTTAACGATTTGATAGGGTTCCCCGTGGTGCTTTCGTTGTTTGTTTTTTTTGCAAATGACACTGCTTGCAGATAAACAGCATTTTCAATAAGGGTAACAAACTGTTCGATGATCTTAAAAATGCTTTGTCACTGCTTGCAAATAACCTTACCTTTGTTTGACTATTCTCTGGCATGGCTAACTTAGCATAAAAAAATCAATGTTTGCATCTCATTAGGTCGCTGCTATTAGAATGTTTGTCTGAAATGCTTTTCTGTTCTTTGATACAAGTTTTATAAGTTCCTTACATTTGTCTTTCCCTTATAGTAAACGCATCGGATTAGAACGCTTGATAAATACAATATTTTGATTACGGTTTTCATACGTTTAATGGAAATTACAATCACCCAATGTGTGTATTTAATATATATAAAATCAATATATATGAATTTTAAAATTTGTTGGGGTCTTTTCGTTCCTTTTCTTGACCACGTGGTAAGTAATATCTCCACCTTTTGTCATCCTTGTTTAAAACGTTCTCTTTAAGATATGTTATCTTTCGGACATAACGTGTTGTTTCCACTGTGGCGTCTTCTTGAGAGTCATCTTAAATATCGTACATTTGCATGCACAAGGACAAGAACAGCCGCTGTTCCCCAGTTTACCTATCTAGCCTCCCCATATGTATTTTTTATCCGCATATGTATCTCCAAAAATAGAAAGTGTTGCAGCACGTTTCAGAAAGCAATGAACGGTTTTTCTTCAAAATGAAGATGAGTCCAAATATACTGATTTGGTTTCATTTTATGTTCAGTTTGATATGGTCAGTTTGATATGGTCAGTTTGATATGGTCAGCGCACAAACTATTGAACTGAAAATATATTGGGTATTTTTAAACAACGGTATGGTCCCACACATGTTCTCTCCAGATGATGAATGCAGTGCCGACATATCGGTTTGCTCTTGCAGAAAGTTTGCTTACAAGTCGATCCTAAAGAAACAAGAGCCAGTCTATAAATTTCAATAGTACACTAGCGTATTTAACGGCAGGCAAGAGTGATGAGTTTCTTTGCTATGCATAAGAGACAGGCACATTTCGGGAAAATTTAGATTCGAGAATTTATTAGTGTTTGATAAATTTCCTGATTTATATTTTGATAAATATATTAAACCGTGCTTTAAATGAATATTTGATAAGTTGCTGAGAGATATATAGATGTTAAATAAGTTATATTGAGTTATATTGATTTTATATAAGTTATACAGAATCGTTTTGTTTCTTTTTACGTCTTTGATGGTTTCATTCCTACGATTGATCTCATTTACCACCTTGTAAGATGAATCAGCAATTCCATAAATGTTATAAAAATTCCAATTATCGTCTCTAAAGATCTTAACCAACCTTATCTTTATTTTTTTCTCAAAAATCTTTCTCGAAAACATGTTTCGTATAGTTATTTCAGTGTTAGTTTTGAAAATGTTCCGTGAGCAAAACTTATTTAAATGTTTGACTTGATAAAAACATGTTATACATTCATTGCATGAAATGAAGATTGTGGTAAAATACAGTCTGAAAAAAAATCCAAATATGTGTTATTGTTATCATGGCATGAATAATTTCGTTGTGAATATATCAATTACGTCACTATGGTGTGTGGACCGCACTGGGTGACACCATGATATGAGATGACACCAAAATGACTGTATAGATTTGTGCAGTTTTAAGTAGGTAGGTGGGGAGCACCATGATGTACCGCACTAGTTAACGCAAACATTAGCGACGCCACTGGAATATATTCAGTTTTGAGGTCATTTTTGATCGCAGTATTGATTCATGACTTCTAAAAGTGTCGCATATCAAGCTTACTTTGTTCAGTGACGAAACACTGGTATATGCCAACACATTCATATGCAATATATAATGTGTATGTATATATATATATATATATATATATATATATATATATATATATATATATATATATATATATATATATATAATGTTAGTTTCAGTAAAAGTCTATACGTGTCTTGTATTTAGTAACTGTGACCATGGTATTGACTAACTTAAGTTAAAAGTCTTTCTGCATCCTTTGTTAAAATCATGTAGAAAAATGAAGGCAGTTTATCAAAACGAACTTGCTGATCTAATACTAACACATACGAAGTGGCTTAACATGCAGTCCTTTGGAGGTTAAATAAAGATAGTGTTGCAAATTAATCTCACTTTTTGAACAGGACATTAACTAAATGCAAATGGCTATTGTTGAGCAATAAATGATTTTATATCAGTTTGGTGGCTTCAAATATTCCCATCTTACATGTATTGATAAAAATGACTTATGTTTACAGTACAAGACTACAACTTTAAAATGCCAAGAACATAAAAAAAATGTTGTATTCGACTTTAAGATGCAGTCGGTCTACATATGTGTTTATTCATCGGATAGAACTTATCTTATTGCAAAGGATATATCAAGGTGTATTGCTGAGATTGTTTACTGGGTTCTTTTAAGCTCTAGAGTATGATTTAGATGTCTTCTTCTATGATGCAAATAATTTGTTATCGTTTATATATTCAGATATACAAATCTCAGGGACACAGTTTGTTGAGAAAGGAGATCACATATATTTGGAATGCAATGCGACAAGTGCGGCCAATCCACCACAGTCAATTGATTGGTTTAAGGACGGCTCTGCCGTACAATCCAGTGTCAAACAAGGGATCTACATAAGAGAGCAAATTTCCCTGTCGAGAAAAACAATAATTAGCGCACTAGAAATTCAGCGGGCGCGGATGAGTGACACGGGCGTATACGTCTGCAGGGTATCTGATACGCTTGCCACAAGGATAAAAGTTGATGTATTAAATGGTAAAATGTTGATACTAATTCACCTTTTTCATGGTATTTTAAGTTATATACTCCTTGAATAGGATACACATGAAGTGTCGCACACAACGATAGCATAATAGTTGATGAATAAACCAGGAATCGGTCTTCTGATCAAGTTAATATATACTAGACAAAATATGTTATCTGCCAGCAGGATGATACATTTGATCATATCCACCTACCCCCTTCAATTCGTAATGGCATACAAATGTCTGAAGACATAGTGTGTATATGTGCGTTTGTATGTATGCATGCATATAGTTGTATTCTTCTTTTTTGTTATTATGATGGACAAAGTAAATTAATACATCGATTAGGAAATAAATGGTACGTATCATGAGTCAACTATGTATGTATGTCTGTCTGTCTGTCTGTACGTACGTACGTACGTACGTACGTACGTACGTACGTATGTATGTATGTATGTATGTATGTATGTATGTATGTATGTATGTATGTATGTGTGTGTGTGTGTGTGTGTGTGTGTGTGTGTGTGTGTGTGTGTGACGTTTCTCAAATCCTCATTACGGGGTTAATTACAAGAAGCTCATTGACTACTTTGTCTTGGTTAGTAAATGCGGGATATTCTCTATTTCAGCAGAGACATTTAATGAAAAACGAAGTAAGTATATTTTTATTTTTATTTTGTATTTTTGTAAGATTTATCGATTAACTTTAACATTATTGCTTTTGTGTGTCTAATGACCTATCTCTCTCTCTCTCTCTCTCTTTCTCTCTCTCTCTCTCTCTCTCTCTCTCTCTCTCTCTCTCTCTTAAATAAATAACATCAACTTGACAACATTATTTCATATGTGTATTAATCATTCTCTAAATATACTGTTTGTTTTGCTTGGTAAGCTGTGGGATTGATTCAAAATCATCAATATCAAAATAGTAGTAATTGGTGAGGTTATTTATTAATATAACAAAATATTTTCCCACTTTCTTGAAAGTAATAATTTTATGGTTGATATTTCTATTATTATATTAAATAAAAAGTGCATTCATTTGTAAACTGGTTTCTATGTAGTTATCATCAATATATATTCCTCATCCAATTCGAACAGCACTGCTGCTTGAGTGCTTAGATCCAATATTTTGCCTTCACTAACTGATGTTATTAATACCTCTCTCTCTCATCCGGGGGATTGCCATCATTTTTTAAAACTAATATTGTAAAGCCTCTGCTGAAGCAAACAACACTTGACCATAACGAAATAAAGAACCACTGCCCAGTATATAATCTCCCGTTCATATACAACTCTCTTTTAAAACGTTGTTCTAACCCAACTCATCTGAATTCAAACAATCTTTTTAGCAATGTACAGTCTGCATATTGCCCTTGCAACAGTACTGAAACTAATCTTCTGAAAGTAGTTATTGACACTTTCTCTGCTTTCGATAGCGACAAGATTACACTCCTCACCCTCCATGAGTGTAATACGATCAGAGTACAACTCCCCGCTGCTATGTACCCTTCACTGGCTGTATATTCGATCCAGAATCAAAAACAATATGTTTTCTCTGTGCTACGTTTTACTGACAGATTTAAGTCCAATACACCTATCTGGCTTTCGCAATGTGTACACACCAGCACGATGCTTACGCTTCTCTTCTGACAATCGTATACTCATTATTTCCACTATATAAACGAAGTCACGTGGACAACGTTCTTTTGCATACCAGGGCCCATCAGCGTGGAACTAACTGATATTTGATCTTATACACCAAGACACAGTGACCCCTTTCAAGGATGCTCTTACAACTCACCTTTGTCGACTGCAATAACAAACATAAACTCCTGACCTTAAGTATTTTCAGAATGGTTTTATGTTTTCTAATTTCATGGTGGGATTTTTTTGGGGTAGTCATGTCATTATAGGTGTTGTAAAACGCTTAGAACTAACGATTAGGCGCTGTACAATGTCCTCATAATTATTATAATCTATCTATCTATCTATCTATCTATCTATCTATCTATCTATCTATCTATCTATCTATCTATCTATCTATCTATCTATCTAAGCATCTATTTATCTATCCATCCATCCATCCATCCATCCATCCATCCATCCATCCATCTATCTATCTATCTATCTATCTATCTATCTATCTATCTATCTATCTATCTATCTATCTATCTATCTAAGCATCTATTTATCTATCTAACCATCTATCTATCTATCTATCTAACCATCTATCTAACCATCTATCTAACCATCCATCCCTCCATCCATCCATCTCTCTCTCTCTCTCTATCTATCTATCTATCTATCTATCTATCTATCTATCTATCTATCTATCTATCTATCTATCTATCTATCTATCTATCTATCTATCTATCTATCTATCGAACCATCTCTTTCTTTCTCTCTCTCTCTCCACATATATATATATATATATATATATATATATATATATATATATATATATATATATATATATATATATATATATATATATATATATATATATATATATATATATATATATATATATATATATATGCTATCCATCTTAACTTACAGATGCGCATTACGGTGAGTCTGAGAGTTCTGGATCAACAGTGTATGTGATGGACAGGGAATTTATTCTTTTAACATTCATACTGTGGTCCCTACTAAGGTGGTTGACATCGGAAATTGTATATACTTCAAAATATATGCTCATCGAGTAATAATTTCAAACCTTATTGTGTAGCATGTGTCTCCCATTTTCATCTCCTCGATCTAGAAGACATTATACGTGTACCATTCTGTTCATTACGAAGCGGTTGGAATATGATATTCTATTTAATGGCGCCACACAGTCGACACAAAGCTTAGGTATCAACGATTGAAATCATTAGAAAAATCAGGAAAGAATTATATTCGTGTGTCCAATTGTTAATTTCTGTCAGACAATCTGACTGTGTGTGTCCAGATGTTTACTTAAGCCAAATATACATGTGTGTGCGTCTGTCTGTTTGATTCTCTCAAATACTTGCATTTGTCATATTGTATCATTCTGTAATATACAGTTTATATGTCTGTCCGATTGTTTAATTATGTGATATACATCTTTCGTGTCATATTTAGACTTAGAGATCAATGATAATAACGGAACAAGTAACATATCCTTTTAAAACTTGAAATGGGGACAGGGTTTTACATTTTTAAACATTGAACACTTTTACCAACAGTATTTAACAATTTTACCAGTTTTCATTTGCTCGATATATATATAGTAGAACATTAACGTTTTAGAGAGAAATGGTATAACAATTGACCTTGTAAGTCCTACCTAATATACAGATATCTATGATACTGTTGTGATTTATTTAATTACCATTTTATTTCTTTTTACCAACCTCTATAAAGGAAATGGGGATATGAGATGCCAATTTTTAGCGTGAATATTCTAACTAAATGCATTAAGATCATCATGTCTCTGATTCGAATGATACAATCGATTCAATTTGTATTTAAGGCTTACAGTACAATAACACCCACTGAAAGTCGTCTGGAAAGTGTGGATGAACAAACAATTAGTACTTTGCCATTTGTACAACTCTTCTTCACTGCAAAACTAGGGATGATATTGCCATTCAAAATATAGTAAAAACAGATTTGTACTAGGGATGATATTGCCATTCAAAATATAGTAAAGACAGATTTGTACTAGGGATGATATTGCCATTCAAAATATAGTAAAGACAGATTTGTACTAGGGATGATATTGCCATTCAAAATATAGTAAAGACAGATTTGTACTAGGGATGATATTGCCATTCAAAATATAGTAAAGACAGATTTGTACTAGGGATGATATTGCCATTCAAAATATAGTAAAGACAGATTTGTACTAGGGATGATATTGCCATTCAAAATATAGTAAAGACAGATTTGTACTAGGGATGATATTGCCATTCAAAATATAGTAAAGACAGATTTGTACTAGGGATGATATTGCCATTCAAAATATAGTAAAGACAGATTTGTACTAGGGATGATATTGCCATTCAAAATATAGTAAAGACAGATTTGTACTAGGGATGATATTGCCATTCAAAATATAGTAAAGACAGATTTGTACTAGGGATGATATTGTCATTCAAAATATATTAAAGACAGATTTGTTTTCGTACATATACCTGTGCAAACATTTGATATTTGATACACGATAGTAAAATGCATATGTTCGTTTTCGTCATGCAGAGTATGTTATGTATACAGTCATTTTGGTATATACTGTATAGTTTGTTCCATTCGTCAAGGCTGTCAGACCACTTGACTGATGATATGTTTGAAAATTGTTTTAGCGCTATATCCAGCTTATCGACTTCTTCATGTCGAAACTGATCGTTAGGTTGAAGCTTTTAATATTTTCCTTCTTGAAACTATTTCATTTTATTACATTCCTGAATATAAAGTAACCGTCTAAAAGAGATGCGGGTGGTAGTGTTATATTAGGCTGAGTTGAGCGAAACTATGTTTTCTAAAGTACTTATCACTTGCTCTGTTCATCCTTTTTTGCTAATATATTTTTGTAAACATCGATTTATAATTCTTCTATTGGAAACGGCACTGAGAAGAAGGGTTCAAATTTGTGATTTGACACAAATGTGCACTCGTACCTGTTCTAAAGATGGTAGCGCACTTCTTGTGCTAGTGGTGTTACATGTGCATTCCACTTTGTAACTGTTACCATCTGAAGATAACGCGATACAGATTCATATATGATGCTGCTTATATTGCATACATTAAACTAGTATTTAATGAGAAAACCAGCCAACGTATCCACATATATTAGAAACTTGTCTACAGGATTTTATTCGGCCTTGATTTTCGCAGTTTAGCAATATGGTAGCAATTTAGTTCCAAGCTAGATCTCTTATACCATTGCATATTAATATGTATGTAAAGGTCGATATTTGAAGTTTTGTTTTCATGTATTATGGTTGGTCCTTGTAATTTATCTCGCCAATATTCGTATTATTGTTTGCATAACAATCAATGTTTTGTTTTCTAAAATAGATTTGATCTGAAGAACATAAGCTTTTTCACACATCATTTATATACGTTGTCATATGTGAATGAGGAGGATTCCACTGAATTCGAACTAAATGCAGAAACTGCTGGTTTGGTCTCTTTAGTTTTCTTATAACTTTAAATGAAGCTAAAGCAAGCCTTGCACGATTTACATCCTTTATCTATGACAAATCTCAAACTGTTCCCCACCCAACCAAAAGGAAAGAATAAGCAAAAGCAATATACAAGTCAACATAACTGTAGACATTTGGAACAACATTGTCAGCAATAAAAATACTAATTACAGAGTTTGATAAGGATGTTTAATCTGGCTTGGTTTGATGCTTTACATCCCATCATGCACAATAGGTTATTAAGTGACAAGTCAGTTGGTGGTAGTGTTACTTAACTTGAGCACACATTATATTAGCTTTTCCCTCGTTCATGTAATTGAAGGATTTGAACCCGTATTTTATCAGTTGCGATTAGAGTATGCACGAAATGTCTGCTGCCAATTTAGTACTGAAATGAATATTAAGCTGGATTATTAAAACGAAAACAAATGTCCTCTTACAATATACAAAAGAAACCATGTTTCGATTCTTCTTTGTATCCAGTGACAGCTACTTTAAATGTATATGTCCACTTTGTGAATAATATTGTTTATGTTTGTTTATTAAACAACTTGAACTCGCACGGCTGGCAGTTATTATTCATAAAGTTTTAGGAAAATATATTTCGTATTTATAGGTGCAGACTGTAAATAACTTCCCATCACTCAGGTAAGTGATGAACACAATACCAAAACCTTTTTTCCTTAATCGAGGCATTTCATAATGTATATGTTGGCGCGTCTTGTAATGTTAGTGGTAATTTTGCTTCTAACGCATTGTTTGAATTTTATCGTTTTTCCCTCTCTTGTATGACTTAAGTTCCTTCAGGCTTTTGTGATGATGACGGGATTCTGTTATACTGCCATACTATCGTCTTATAAATCTTATTCAAATTCAAATGTAATTGTTTAGTCAAGTGAAGTATCCAGATCAAGATAGTTTACATCTTTTCATCGCAAGCTTAGCGTGTATTATGTATCCATACTAGCACAAAATAGTCTGGCCAAAATTCTAGTTAAACAGCATATCAAAGTTAATGATTTCAACAAAGAAAACATTACATTGAAATAATGGCAGTACTTTGTACACTTTATAATGGCAACTTAACCTCGCAAAATAGATTATATGCTTCAGTGTGTTCTTCAATTGTTCTGAAGCGTAAACCACTAAGTGATACAATGATTGTATTAATAATATCGAAGTTCATATAATGATTTTTCTCTAGCTTTCACCAATATGTTACTCCGTAATAGATGTTTGTACACATTTTAAAACGTGTTTGTTACAAAGGTTTGATTGCCATGTGAATTTGGCTGATTTGCCATAAACATTATGGACATGAGTTGACACAAGTCACTATTATAACTAACAGAAAACGTTCATAATTGCAAATGTGATACAGGTACATGCCGAGATCAGACGGACTGTTGTTATTAATCTCTGGGCTTGCCTCCTATCATATCGTTATTTTTTTATTAGACCTACATGAGTTTTACAGACTTATAATTTACATGATTTTTAACCATATAACATTCAAAGCCAAAAGATAAGATACCTTAACGATTGTTTTTTTTATTTTTAAAAACCACATCGTAACGAACATACAGTTAATATTTTATGAAAAACTTAAGCTGAAGTGATCCAGTAATTTGCATAGTATTCATTTCGATTTATCGAAATACATCGATGTGTTTGAGTCATGCATCTTTCTGCGTTGAATGTAATGAATAGGATCCGACTGTTGCAATGACAATTTTGTGGTCGGGTGTGTTTGTCCAATGTTATTGTTTTGATATTGCGAAAACACCATAAAACTGTTGAGTTTGCACTCCGGTTTGAGACTTTTTCTCAGCTTGGGTATTCGTATAGCTAGACTAATTCAAGGTTTAAATCAATGTATGTATTTGACGATAGTATTTTCTTTAATCATTTTAGATGTATTACAATTGTAATTGATTTTGTTCGTGTATCAGTTAATATTAATAGACATTCCGCAATGTTAGATTATCCATGCACATAATTGATGACATACGATAAATTAATGAACACCAAGGATAATTTATTTCAATGACATTCAACGAACACCAATATTGATAAAGATATTTCTTCTGAGTGGTCACTACTTACTGAAAGATCCACGTAATGATACCTTGATAAAGTGATGGTAATAGGCAGGTGATTCTGGAACTCTAACTGTACAGATGTTACGTTAAAAAAAATTTTGAGGCCAACTTCAGATATAGTGATATATTATCAACTGTATATATGTTCCCTTAGATGTAAGTTTATATTAAATGTATACTTACTACAAACACATTTATAATGTAAAATTGGAAACAAAGACGTTCAACGTTAAACTTGGAACATAATAATTCAGAACTTAAACGACGGATAAAGGAAAGATCAATTGACGTTACAGCCATTACAGCTTGTACCCTAGACTGGCTTTCAATTCGATACAGAATCAAACACAAAATTTGTTCTCTGTGCTATGTTTCAATGGCAGACTCCAGTCCAACATACCTATCCAGCCTCACCCATGTTTATACACCAGCTAGATCCTTACGCTCTTCTTCTGATAATCGTATACTCATTGTTCCCAAGGTGAAAACCAAGTCATATGGACAACGTTCGTTTGCACACCAGGGCCCGGCGACGGGGAACGAATTGCCCATTGAAATTTGGACACAAAGACACAGTAGTCCCTTTTAAGAATGCTCTTAAGTCTTATCTGTTTCGACTGCAGGGACAAACTTAGCGACCTAATCATGTTGTGTATCTTATATGTTTTTAGCATGTTTTTATGTTTTCCACTTTCATTGTTGTTGTAATTTGTTGTTCTGTAGTGTAATCATATCATTATTGATGGTGGTGTAAAGCGCTTAGAGCTTCGAAAGATTAGGCGTTATACAAAGTACTCATTATTATTATTATTATTATTATTATTATTATCTAAGAAGTTCAAATAATCTGAGATAACATGGAAGGGAATCATTAACAAAGGTATCGTAAAAAGAAAATGCGGAGATATTTGTACAAAATGAATATATAGTTGTGTGTATTGCTTTCGTAAATATTACCAACATCTTCATCCATCGTCCAGTTTGTTTATTGTTTGCCAATTATACATTTGTTATAGGCATCTAACGGATCATGGTCAGTCCATGAATGTTATTATCGCAAACATATGTAATGACTTTACATTGACAATCAGTTCTCATCATTATGTATTGTATCTGTTTATGTAAGTACTATTCGTAATTTACTTCAGAATTCATATTTTATATCGTGTTAATTGCATTTTTCATTCCACTGCCAATAATCTGGAAAATTTCGTAGTTTTTTTAACGTTGACCATCAACATCATGTGTTAATCCAGGAGTATAGGACTATAGTAACAATGAGTTGAATCTTGGGTGTGATTTATTACGAAAATTTCAAAACTGCTAAAGTGGTGTCATAGTATACGACTGTATATTTCCTCACTTCTGGTAGAAAAAACAACACAAACGCCAAAGTTCTGTGCAACTAGTTTTGCATTTTAATCAATGCTTCTTCAGGCACTAAATGATTTGAATATAATGGATGACGTCATTTATTTTAAAACAACAATTACGTCATCACTTAACGTTATAAACGATATGCATCATCATAACAATTATATACAATTCTATATGACAGGATCTATAAGATACATGAGTCTCTAATCAAACAGGGATTAATAAATTAATAAAATAAACTAGAGACAAACAGTCATACATATTGCTATGAAGGATATATAATATATCAATTTAAATTATACAATTTTATATTTCCTCACTTAGCAGCCATATTGTGCACCTTTCGTCAGATCACTGTTCACCACGATCTGTATTGTTCAATAGATCACACCTGTAGCTATTGTCATTAGGTTTGAATGATTCGAACTTTTGTTTTGAGTTGCAATGCTTGCTTGCAATCTTGCTCAGTATATTGAAAAACTGTTTAATACAATCATTCCTCAATAAACATGCAGCTTATATGTATTGTGGAATGACGTCAGGTATCAACAACATCTGATGGGATAGTCTACGATATGTACGATTGTTGCATACTGCCATAATGACTTTGTTACATCGCTACTGATTGGGTAGTTAATTTGGCTGCTGATAAACTATAACAATAGGATCAATGAAACAATCTGCATTTATTACAAATATGTATACATTCATATGTGTCCGTTGTGCTCAAATATTCAATCTAAGCAGAGGTCCATTATGACCAGGTGTTCGTATACACACTGGTCAAGAGAATAATGACTTCTTAAACTAAAATAAATTGGTTTTATTGTTGTGTAATGTTATCTGAAAATCACTCGAAAGTCTTTTTTTAAATGAAAAGAAGACACATTTTGTCTAATCTATTCAGATCAAACATAATTTGATACACATGGCAATCAAGAGTCTCGGTATTGCACAAAGTATGTGGCTTGATAAGAATAGGGACACAATTCATATTCAGAGTACAACTGCCGTACACTGTACATTAATTGGATAGCATTTCCTTAGGGAATATTCTTTTTTTCTGAAGTTATCAGTAGTAAATAAGCTATGTACCATGCGTTTGTTTTTCAATAGGTACAATCTTTCATTTTCTTGATATAAAAAATGTTTCCCTGTATTGAATAATTATGAAAAAGGCAAAATGGTAGAACACCGAATAAAACCCCAGGTATGAATATTTATCAGATTCTCAAACATTTGATCCTTTTTATTTGAAAAAAAAATATAATAAGCACCAACATTTCTTGCATTGGCAAGCTGAACTCTGTTTCAGGCTGATGCCAAAGGCTGTATATTATCAATAGGTCCATTAACAATAGATGACATGTCTAATAAAATAGGTGTATCTCTTCAGGTGACATATATGATGCAATAGATCAATTGTCTATCGATTACATGTCTGATGCAATAGGTCTATCATATATAGGTGGCATGTCTGACCAGAGGCGTAGCGATGATATTTTGTGCCCGGGGACAAACTATAAAACTGGCGCACAGCGATCTTGTGACCGATTTATTACGCTTGTTTACTTATTATAATGTAACGTTGCAAGCCTCATTTTGGCGCCCCTGTACCTTGGCGCCCGGGGACATATGTACCCCCCTGCCCCCCCCCCTAGCTACGCCTCTGTGTCTGACGCTATATGTATTTTATATATAGGCGACTTGTCTGACGCTATATGTATATTATATATAGGCGACTTGTCCGACGCTATATGTATATTAGATATAGGCGACAGTTTTAATGCAATAGAATATTCTATATCGGTAACATATCTAATGCAATATGTATATTATCAATATGTGAACAATTATCTCTATATGACTATTCTGATGCAATAGGTCTAGTATCGATATGTAATATACCTGATGCAAAAGGCATGTTAACTACATGCGAAATATCTGATGCAAATGTGTATTATATAAGTAGGTGACATGTCGCATGCAATATATATCAATAGGTGACATGTCTAATGCAATGGGTCTATTATTTACAGCTGACATATCTGATGCAATACGGCTACTGTCTACAGGTGACATAGTTGACGCAATAGATGTAGTATCCATAGGTGACAGGAGTCATGCAATATGTCCATTATCTATAGATGACATGTCTAATACCATAAGTATAATACCTATAAGTAAAATGCCTAATGCTTATTATTTAGAGATATCATGTCTGATGCAATACGTCTGTTATATATTGGTGGAATATATGATGCAATAGGTATATTATATATTGGTATCATGTCTGTTGCAATGATAACTATGGGTGTCATATCTGATGATATAGATCCATTATCTATAGGAGACACTTCTGTTGATAAAGGTTTCTTATCTATAGGTGACACGTCTAATTCAATAGTTATATGATATACAAGTGAAAAGTCTATCTATTAAATATTTGACGCAATAGGTCTATTTATATAGGTGACATATTTCACGCATAATGAATATTATCCATATGTGTTAGATCTTATGCAATATGTATATTATGTGTTGGTGACATGTCTGATGATATAGGTATATTATATACAGGTGACATTTCTAATGCAATATATCTACTTTATATAAGTGACATACCCGATGCCATAGGTATATTATCACCAGGTGACATATTTGACGCAATACGTATACTATCAATACGTTACACCTCTTACGTAATATATTTATTATGTTTTGGTTTCATGTATAATGTTATAGATCTATTATCTATAGGTGATATGTCTGGTGCATTATCTACAGATGAAATATCTAATGCAACATGTCTATTATCTACAGCAATATATACATTAACATTAGGTGACAAGTCTTTAATAATGTGTCTATTATCTATAGGTGGCATATTAGAAGCAATATATCATTAGGTGACAAGTCTTTAATAATGTGTCTATTATCTATAGGTGGCATATTAGAAGCAATATATCATTCGGTGACAAGTCTTTAATAATGTGTCTATTATCTATAGGTGGCATATTAGAAGCAATATATCATTCGGTGACAAGTCTTTAATAATGTGTCTATTATCTATAGGTGGCATATTAGAAGCAATATATCATTCGGTGACAAGTCTTTAATAATGTGTCTATTATCTATAGGTGGCATATTAGAAGCAATATATCATTCGGTGACAAGTCTTTAATAATGTGTCTATTATCTATAGGTGGCATATTAGAAGCAATATATCATTCGGTGACAAGTCTTTAATAATGTGTCTATTATCTATAGGTGGCATATTAGAAGCAATATATCATTAGGTGACAAGTCTTTAAGAATGTGTCTATTATCTATAGGTGGCATATTATAAGCAATATATCATTCGGTGACAAGTCTTTAAGAATGTGTCTATTATCTATAGGTGCCATATCTGATGCTCTAGATCTACTATCTAGAGGTGATATGTCTCTTGATATAAGTCTGTTACCTACAAGTGATATTTCTTATATAATTGCTCTATTAAATATAGATCGCATGTCTAATGCTATATGTTTATTAACTATTTTTGACAAGTCTGATGATATAGGTCTGTTATGTATGAGTGACATGTCTGATGATATAGGTCTATTATCAATAGATGAAATGTCTGATGATATTGGCTTATTACCTCTAGGTTGCATATCTGATGCTATAGATCTATTTTGTTAGGTGATATATGTCTAACGCAGTAGATACATTACCAATAGGTGATATGTCTAATGCAATGGACATATTATCTATAGTTGACATGTCTCTATATTTATTTATTATCTATCGTAACATGTCTGATGCAACATGTCTAGATCTATAAGTGACTTGTCTGATGCAATAGGTATATTATATATAAGTGACTGGTCTTCTGCTATTGGACTTTTATATATAGCTTACATGATTGAAGCAATAAGTTCTATCCAGATAATTTGCGAATGAATCATCATTTAGACATACTTTCGTGTTATTGATATACATTGACTAAACCTGTATAATTTAACTAATACACACATTAAGAAGCAGTACCAATCTCGATAGTGGAATTTACAGTGCTTTCTATGAATTTCAAGCCACAGTTATTACAGTGGGTCCATCTGAACTGAATGTACAAGTAATGACAGATCTTGTAATTACTGTCAGCATCTCAGTGCGGATTGATCCATCCAGCCCTTACGTTGAATAGCTCGGATATTTGGCAAGGTGGCATTAGTGTTTATTAACATTTTTCAATGTATGCGATTCCTATTTGGCATAAGCAAAGCCTACATAAAACTACAGTTCGAATGTCAATTTATATATGAGCACACACACACACACACACACACACACACACACACACACACACGCACACACACACACACATGATAGAATCACAAAGCGCAATTTACAAGTAGAAATATAGCAATACCATTATGTCACAAAAAAGTAGACGAAAGGGTTCTTGTGTATATCACATACTGGAACAATATTTGACATAAACGTACGTTGTGAACACAAATGACACACACAGCGTGACTTGATATCAACGTAATTTACAGGATTTCGTACTGAAATAACATATAACTAGGGTTATAGGAATGTAAGGATATTCTGACAATTGTTTGTCTGGATAATGGACACAAACTCTACTACTACTACTACTACTACTAATACTACTACTACTACTACTACTACTACTACTACTAATAATAATAATAATAATAATAATAACAATAATAATAATTAATAATTTTAAAATAATACAAATGAAATTAATTTTGTAAATATTAGCGCAATCATTGCATCGGTTCCCAAAGTGATGGTTGGCTGCAACTTTGGTTAGATATATATAATGATGAAAAGCGTGAAAGCAACGTATATTCCAGCAATGACATAAATGATTTATTCTTTGTATTTTTACTGTGCCCACATATCACCTGAATATTTGGCAATATTGTTTTAGGTAAATGACACAATTTTATTTTATTATTATTTTATTGTTATTATCATTATTAGTATTATTTTAAAAAATTAAATACAGTAACATTTTATGGCCTGTGGGATTTTCGTTATCCATCTTAATTCAAATACATGTCATCAGAATATAAATGTATAAATCATAATGGTCTAAGTGTCCCGTATATACATAAAATATAGAACAAACTGATCTCAAATTGGCGCTTGTAATTTTGTGTTCCACTGAATATTCAATAAAGGAAACTATTTTTCTATATTTAGCTTGTATCAACGGTTCGTTTCATATGATATGAATCTTTGACACGCACTTCGTACCAGTTTCTTCCCTTTGTCATTAATTTTAATTTTTCAATTGGAGGCCAAAATATTAAGTATGCTGGACAAAGTAGCCTTAAGTAAAGAAAATACAAATCATTATTAAATTTAGGTTTAAATAACAGGTCAATAAACGAAAACCTACCTATCATTATTGTAATATATTTAAATTGAGTCGATAGGTACATTCAGAACTAAATCTTAGTGACAATATTTTAAGATTTAACATGCGTTACTGTGAACTTCAGACATGTACATTTAATAAAGTGTGTTTGATTTAGTTGATTTATTTGGCAAAACTTGTCAGATATTATTGTGAGATCTGTTTCCACATATACATCTTGTTTCAGCTTTTCTATTCCTATAACTTCTTTAAAAAAGTAACAAGTATGAATTATTTTATATAGGCCATTTTCAGTAGTAGTATATTATATTATTGTATATAGGTAAATGGGCGACTCAACAACCTCACATTGTTTGATATGCTCCTGAATAATATATACATATGTTACCACTCATCCGCAGATCAGAACGAAATATTGCATATAATTTTTTCTGCAACTCAATAAATGTAATGTTTGTTCGAGAGTTTGAGAGCTTTGTCAATTTATTGTTGATAAGGAATATTATATTGTGCTTTTATTACAGGTTCAGTGCTACCTATACATATGTTACAATATGAACGACACACTGCATTTTGAAATAATTCAAAATGAATGATTTTATATATATATATATATATATATATATATATATATATATATATATATATAGTATTTACAAGAAATTAATCAGTGAAACTTATAGTTAGTCGTTTGGAAAGCTGTTGTTGTAGATCATTATAAAAAATGATACCTTTTTACTCATGTTCTGCGTCTAAATTTATATGGATATAAACAAAGTAGGTAGGAAACACATCAACTGAATAGTTCAAAAGAAGTTAAATGAGCGTATTTATCTTTCGCTAATATTTGTAAAGAAAAGCTAAATTTTCATTCAGTTTTCATTGTGTTTTTGATCTTTTTGCTTAATGAAATCTGTGATATTGAGTGTTATATTGTGTCCTAGTGCTCATATCTAGACTACAGTGTTAGTTTATAATATTTTTGTTTATCAATTTCTGTAAAATAATTTTGTCATGCGATACAAATAATCGTATGCTTGTACTTCACTGTAGATTAAACACTTTAATATTTCAACATTATCATTACAGAAACGATAGGCATAAAATAACGCTTTTTTAATATCGTTAGTATTCTCACATAATCCATGTACTTAATACGAGTAGTATCCTCTCTATTCTATCATAATATAGTTACACAATATCAACTCTAATTTCTAATTAAACATGTACACAAACCAATTATGATAGTCTGTACTCTATCATAATACAGCTACACGATACAACTAAAAGCCTATGTGTTCTATCATTATGCACTTTCACGATAACATATATCTTGTACGATATCATTCCACAGTTAACCTATTCATCCATTGTTTTCCTTTTCAACAAAACCGTTTCATGTGTAACATATGTGTTGAATTCGAATTTTAGAGAGCTTCCGTTACGGAAGCTTAATTGTCATTGTTGAAGTTTCTGGTTTAGTCGCTTTGCTTATTATTATCGATACATACATTTTGTTTTAAAATACGTAAATCATCAATGGTAGCGTGGAAGCTATCTTCCAAAACCAACGAGATGTGTTTTGTATCGTAAGATTGGCAGGCAGACGAAAGTTTTAAAAACTATGTACTTTCATAAAACTGTCCTTCCACGCCTTCTTATCTTGCTGGCCTCCTTACCCCTCTCGCTGGTGAGATTAAAAAACGTAAGGTTCGAACTATGCATAATTGTAATAAAATTAGTACCAGTCTTAGAATAAATGTAACATCATTCCCACAATCTTCTTTCTGGAACTCTATCGCAGATTCAGTCGAATGTGAAATTACATATTCCATTTTCAGAAGTAAAATAGAGGAAAAGACAATACAAGTACATGTCCAGTTTGTTTGTTATTGTTTTACTGGTTCAACTCCATTTCTCAGCAGCGCATTATATGCTATAAATGACAGCCATTATAGCTAGTGGAGGCGGAACCCATTGAAAATAATGTTAGAACCACCGACCCACAGGAAGCTAATGGCAGATTTATAATTTACCACATTGACCAACCCCGAGACTCAAACCAATGCAGACGGAGGTGACCTTTCAGTGTTCGGTAAATGTCATTATTGTTTACCATTCGGCCACACGTAGCCTCTCCACCTTGTTGTTGGTTATATCAAATAATAACGGTTGTGATCTATATGGTGGTATATGTTCTAGTTAGAATCCAGCCTTTGCTGGTATTGTTGATATAGCGAAGAGTATATGACTGGTTCAGAATCTAAATCAGCTCTCTATTCCAATGACTACAAGTACTGGTTACACTATTGTCTACTATTCCAATGTACATTGATATTCACCTATTTAGTTTATTCTAAACATATATAATATACCTTATTAATTACTGCTTGTTTGATAAATAAAGACATGACATTCTTAACACACACAGTTTGTGGAGTGGAGTTTTGATTGGAAAGATGGTACGTTTTCATTCATGCTCCTTTTTATCCCAGTTATATCTCTGAAAACTTTCACCTTCTTACCTGTAGTTTCTGAATCGGACTCCGATTTAAACAAAATGCCTTTCACGGTAGGTAAAAGTCGCAAAGTAGAGCTTTATAGTTAGTGGAAGCCAACATGTCCTGGTATCATTCTCATTTTTGCTGTACCTACTACTGAACGTTGATCATCACCGCTGTTTTATGAGCAGGATAAACTTATAGACTAGCTACATCGTACAATGATGCATAAGTAACCCTGAACAACCTTTCTTCACGTATCGATTTTTATGGCTCTAGGATGACATTAATTCGCATAGAACATCGTATTGAACACTTAAGCAACAGTTTGCAGGTGTTTCACTCGTCACGTGCCAGGGCCAATCACATTATGCGATAAAGACACGTAGCTAAGCGTTACCTACAGAGCCAATCACACACAGCTAGGCGTTACATACAGGGCCAATCACATTTTGCAATAAGAACACATATCTAAGCGTTACCCACAGGGCCAATCACAGTATGCGATAAGAGCACATAGTTAGACGTTGCCTACCAGGCCAATCACATATTGCGATAAGAACACACAGCTAGGCGTTACCTACAAAGCCTATCACATTATGCGATAAGAACACAGCTAGGCGTTACATACAGGGCCAATCACATTTTGCGATAAGAGCACATATATAAGCGTTGCCTACAAGGCCAATCACAGTATGCAGTAAGAACACAAAGTTAGACGTTACCCACAGGGCCAATCACATTATGTGATACAAACATTTAACTAAGCGTTACCTACGGGGCCATGCACATTATGTGATACTAACACATAGTTAGGCGTTACCTACGGGGCCATTCACAGTATGCGATAAGAACACATAGCTAGGCGTTACCTACAGGGCCAAACACATTATGCGATAAGAACACATAGTTAGGCGTTACCTACAGGGCCATTCACAGTATGCAGTAAGAACACAAAGTTAGACGTTACCTACAGGGCCAATCACATTATGCGATACAAACATTTAACTAAGCGTTACCTACTGGGCCATGCACATTATGTGGTACTAACACATAGTTAGGCGTTACCTACGGGGCCATTCACAGTATGCGATAAGAACACATAGCTAGGCGTTACCTACAGGGCCAAACACATTATGCGATAAGAACACATAGTTAGGCGTTACCTACAGGGCCATTCACAGTATGCAGTAAGAACACAAAGTTAGACGTTACCTACAGGTCCAATCACATTATGCGATACAAACATTTAACTAAGCGTTACCTACGGGGCCATGCACATTATGTGATACTAACACATAGTTAGGCGTTACCTACGGGGCCATTCACAGTATGCGATAAGAACACATAGCTAGGCGTTACCTACAGGGCCAAACACATTATACGATACTAACACATAGTTAGGCGTTACCTACAGGGCCAAAAACATTATGCGATAAGAACCCATAGTTAGGCGTTATCTACAGGGCCATTCACAGTATGCGATGAGAACACATAGCTAGGCGTTACCTACAGGGCCAAACACAGTATGCGATAAGAACACATAGTTAGATGTTACCAACCTTACCACTTACACTGATAAAATTCGGCAGTTGTCAGTACTTGCTACCTTCTCTAACACTATATGAGCAGATTATGTTATGTACGATCTGAGATATTAATTCCTATTGACACATATGTTTGTGCAAGATATTTTAGTTTAGATGGGTATTATGAAGTGTGTAGTTTAGCTCAATATGAGAACATGCATGTAATTCCAGCTGTTAAAATGTAGATATTAACCTGTTCGAGATTGTAGGGTCTGGTATTGCAACTGCACACCGTATATACAGCGATATACAGTCAAAGATAGGACGCTTTAATGTAAATAAATGTACCGAAAAAAGAGCAGATCATTGGAGGACGTTTTCAATAGAAAAAACTCATTGGAGGAGGTAATGACAAAGATGGGGATTTCAAAATAGATAAGTGTGTAGAAATGTTAAGAAAGTGTTTTGGTGCTACAAGACGAAACATACATCCAATGGAACCAATTATAATGGAGTGTATACAATTCTATTGTATAAGACAATTCTGAAACATAAGTGTGAACTAAAGGATATTAATGACGACGAGCCACTCATGCACGTAGGAAGGACTTAACATTATATAGAAAAGTTCTGTATAAAAAAGATTTTAGACCTTTATCTGTTTTTGGATATGTCTCCCCACGAATTTTAACATTTCTACCTATTTTATTGTATTGGATACTTATTTTTTTTGGTAAGAGTTTAGACTTCTTAATTATTTTATTGCAAATATTTCTGCTGACAATTACAGAACTTAATATGTAATCTTCGCTCTGTTGCCTGTATTGTTCTGACGTACAATTAGTACCCAATGCATACAATTAAATATAGACAATTTAACATATGGATTATGGATGTCAATTTCAAGAAATTCTGGTTCTAAACAGTAACCTTATTGGGGGCGCTCACCAGTTAATATGTACTTTTCAGATAGTGACGTATGTGAGGTGAAGTTGTTTGCATTTGTAACATGCACAATGGAGATAATGTTGGCATATCTCAATGCTACTTTGATGCAATGTGGCTGATATTTCTTTGGATACTGCACTTGTGGAAATTGTAAATGATCTAAGCGCATGGTATAACAAAATGGATGCTCCCATGTGCTTGAAAAATTAGCCAGAATTAATCAAAAGTACACTAACTTTAGCAGTTATTAAACTAGGGAAAACGAATTTTGCTGAAGTAGGCATTAGCAGCTTCTGAAAGTGCAATGAACAAATTACAAAATATCTGAAAAGTAAAAAAAGTTATCGTACCATTTTTCTACAATTTACCTCTGAAGTCCAGGGAGTGAAAATGACCATGCGGAGCTAGCAGTTTGTTTACATGAGCACATCTTATGTTAGCCCAAGCTGTATACTCTAGAACCTAAAGTACACCCATCAATCATACATCAAAATAACGGGAATTGAAAGTTCTTCTCCCAACACCTAAGATATACAAAGTCTTTATTATATTGCCAGTATAACCAGTGAAGAAATACCAGAAAATTATTTTTCTTTAAAATTCTAACCCTATGCAAAGTACGAAACTGTAGAGCGCCACCATTATGTTTTATTTAGCTCAATTCGAAAAATTATGACTGCATCAAGTTTAGAACCCAATGAACGACTCGATGGGTTTCGTCAAATATTGAAAGCTTTTATAAAGTACTATTGATTCAATATGGTTTGCGCTACATGATATCATAATACACCTCGTGCAACAAAATTTAATTTGAAAGACACTGAGACGTTTAGACTAGCAAATTATTTGAGATATTTATTATAAAAAATATAGATCCATCATTTTGATTTTATCACACCATAATGTCTAACGACTATTAACATACAGAGCATATTTTGTATCTTATTCGACTATAGAATAATGAGGACATAATCCATTTGAAGTTTTTAAAAATCACGAGAGCAAGTGTCTTTTCTTACACACACAAACACACACACACAGAAACACACACACATACACTCAATTACTAAAATATACTATATCTACACTAGCACAATCAAATTTTCCGAAGTTGTAATTTAAGGATATTACTTTTGCAGAGTTAGCAAAAGGTTACTAATTAGCTAAGTTATATGCCCCTAAAAGCAATTTGTAGCAAAATAAAAGCTAACCAGGTTACGTCTGGCTACCAGTAGACCAACGCCCACTTAGTAAATCGATGCTTTCTACAATTTTAAAATGAATGATTTCAATACATGTAAATTGAATATGTTAGTCTGAGACAGGTATCAAAGCAATAATTTTGTTTTTATATTTGCCGATGCTAACTCTTTCGTATACTTATTGTAGAGGTTAGAAGATTATCCATAAACATGGAGCAAAAATAAGTCACGAAATAGATCACCACGTGAGTTCAAGAAAGATGAATCTACTGCTGTAGATTAGCCTGCGGCCTTTCCAAAGAGCCTATTTATTACCCATTCAACTTCTCAAAGAACAAAAGCATGTACTTAGTGCATACTGATTGACATATAACATAAAGTTTAAGTAGAGTGATATTGGGTGAATCATTATGTCAAGTAAAACTGATGTTAATGACCAGTTAATTAAAATAGTTGATATAAATGTACCAGCGAAGAAAACATTTAAACCGGCAACTGAATAGAGCAGACCGTGAAACCAGCCTCTTTATAGTCATATTAAATTTCCATTATAACAACTTATCTATCAATGTAGGATCTAAATAACACTTATTGTGTTGCCCATCAAGATTAATATTAATTTAACTGCGTATCGTTTAGCAAATGACTATCCATATAGCGTTGTTATGCATAACATGCAATAAGAAGCGTTGTTGCCATTAGGCGCCATACAGGTGATTTATAGATCCAGAACAGAAGTTAATAAAGTTCTCAACATTCAGTGTCAGATCAAACAATTAAATAAAGATAATACTTTTTAATTTGCTTAAGTCGGGGTTTTATTATAGGAGCATTTGACATACATTCAGCCGTAAATTACTTTGCTAAGCAAACTAATAACAGCTCTAGATGTGATGGAGGAGTAGTATACACATGTGATACATATTTAAATCTGATAAACCAACACACGGACAAAATAGTTACCGATGAGGATGCTCCTGATAACTGAATCCCGACAAACCAACACCTGCCCAACAATCCACTGATTCATTTAATCATAATAACATTAATGATTGTTGACTCTCTATATGTTTTATGTATTTATGTAGATAAATTACATTAATCTTAATATCTTAATACTTTAGTTGTAGGACCATCATTAATGTTCAGTATTATATCATGACCATTCAACACCTTGAAATACATACTATTGCATGTTATTGTTCTATTGTCTTATATAATAATCTTGAATATACATTTGCATATCTGTGTTCACTTAATCCAATGGTAGATTATCATTTTGCAAAGATATATATATTTATATATATATATATATATATATATATATATATATATATATATATATATATATATATATATATATATATATATATATATATATATATATATATATATATATATATATATATATGTATGTGTGTGTGTGTGTATTTGTGTGTGTGTGTCTGTATGTACGTATGTACGTGTGTACGTGAGTTCCATTCCTAATTTTCTATATCAAATATGGATCTTTATCCCCCGTAAATAATACTGCTAAACTGCTTCAGATAATAATATTGTAGCAACTGAAGCTGGAATGGATTGCATTTATAATTGTAAGTATTTTTCTTTATTACATAGTCTCTAGGGGATTATATAAACTCCATTGATACACATTCGTTTAGAGTTTATAATATTTATTTGATTTGACAGATATTTAGAGATTGTAATAATAATAATAATAATATTTGATTTTTTAGAACGGCTTTTATAGCGTTTGAATTACCTTTTTACATATAATTATAACGTTTGTAATAATTTCCTTCGACAAATATACCTTCAGTTTAATTGACTTTGTTACATTGACGTTTCGAGTTTTAACCATTGAATATGTTTGAAGGTTTTAGTGATTGCAATTGATACATACGCATTTAAAATGGTTTATGACTGCATTTCTAATATAGGAATAATACGTTATATTGTCTTTTTGTTTAGCGTTTTCAAGAATTTCATTTAGTTATTTATGGTTATAGAATTTTTAACAATTACTTTTGTTTCATATACTTTTGGAGCTTTTCCTTACCTTTGTTGCATGAATGTTTGGAGATTCTATTGAATATTTTTGTTATATAAACAATAGATTAATTATGTGACATAGGCTTTTAGTGTTTGTATTAATTGATTTTCTTACTTATACTTTCAACGTGGTTTATAATTACGTTTCTTACATAGACTTTAGATTAATTATTATTGTTACATAGACATTTAACGTTTTTAACAATTACCTTTGTTACAGAAACTTATAGAGGTTTTAGTAATTACATTTGTTAGATAGACTTTCAGCGGGTTTTACTTTCCTTTGTCAGGTGGACGTTTGAGTTTTAATAATTGTCTTTGTTACGTAGAATCTTAGATTGATTGCTCTTTTTACATAGACCTTTATAGCTTGCAACAACTCCTTTTGTTGTTTTTTGACATAGAAATTTTAATAAATATCTTTGATGGATATACCTTGAAATTTATTAATAATTGACATTACTGCATAGACAAGTTTTATAACAGAGACGAGTAGAATTCTAAATGTTTGCCTTTGTTACATAGAAGTTTAAAGTTTTCAGTAATTGGGTTTATTACTTGATAAGCGCCTGCAATAATTGCCTTTCATACAGTGACGTTAGTGTTTATTTTAAGGATTGCTCTTAGCGTATTTTGTTGCCTTTATTACATATTATTACATATGTTATGTTTATTACATTAATTGACCTTGTTAATATAGACTTGCAGAATTGTCATGCATTATTTATTTATTACACCATGCAATCTTAACATGTTGAGTGTTTTAACATTTTCTAGAATTGGAGATACAAATCCACAAAGGAGTGGATAATTCCATCAAGTTGTAAAAATGGTCACTTCCACAAAACTCTTAATTATCAAGTTGTGAAAATGGTCACTTCCACAACTCTTAGTTTGTAAACTAGGTTAGCGCTTGAACTCGCATTTTGGTTTATATTTATACGTGTCTGGTTTAGTGATCTGTTACATTAAACGGAACAAAAAATTATAATAAAACTGTATGCAGATACCTTAGATATGAAAACATATTAGCATGTTCACTCGAAACTGGTTTCACGTGATGGTTTATAAAAAGGTTTTCCATATGCATACATAGCCTGCGCTTTTTGTTTTCTTTTGGGGTTAATAATCATTCAATATGACATACTTTTGAATCCAATTAACAACCATTTATGCAAGTATTTTCAGATGAGTAGCCTACAGTTTCAATTGGTATTTATGTTATTGTAAAACGAGCATGTACGTTTGACAAATCGATCGAAATCTTGAAAACCAAATGAGAATATGGAACGTCAGTACGTCTTAATTGTCATTATAAGCAATTAAACTCTGCCGCACATAATGTCTTTAGTTAGCTGCACTTGATGCCAGCGGCTGGATTGGATGATTGTTGGGCGTTAGTTTGCTCACTTTATGGCAGTTTCAAATTCAAGCTTGTATGAGGTGTGGAAGAAATTAATATATTCGATTTGAATAAGGAAAATGAGAGCTCGATAGTTGCATTTACACCTGCTTTCCACAGCATCATTACAAGTTACCATTTAGCGCGGATGCCGTATATTTATCCAGCTCACCCAAACATATATTAGATAAAGTAGTAGTCAGTTAAATAGTCTCAGTGTACATGTATAGTATGCCCTAAATTTTAGTCAGTATGGAGACTGACACGGGTATGAAAATACTAGTTTGAAATTCAGTTCCTTTTGCTATCCATTCGTATATTGTTACATGATTATCGTTATGATTAATGTAGGTGCTATTTGATGGTTTCCGAAGCGGAATTCACCAGTACCATAATTATGATATGTTATATTGCTACTAAAACTACCATGAAAACGAGAATTATTTTTTATATAGTCATTGACTGATTGACTACGAGCTGTTTAAGTACTTTCATGGTAATTTTCCAATGTATTAAGTCACTAACATACGTCACTACTTACCTACATATTAATATCTTGTATGTTTGGAGTTAAAATGCTAATTCATATAGAGATTATGTAAGTTAGACATTCATACGCAATCATCATTTAAATCAACATAGAATAAGTGTGAAGGTTACATAACTGACATGCGAATTAATGTGGGATAGTAAGTGACTATGTAATTACTATGTTTCATTGGTGGAAAATAAGGGATTAATTCTGTGTGAAATATGCTGCAATTGCAAACATACAATTGACATGATGCATAACACATGGTAACGTATGGTATTTTGACATGAACACTCCTGTTATTCAAACGAAGATCAATACAAAAACGCATTCAAATAATAATGTTGCAAAGAAGAATATGAAACAAACCAGAAATACTTATTTTCATGGAAAGCCAGTAGGCATGCCCTTGATAGTTTGCACTGTACGACCTCAATGGCCAGAATTCCAAAAGCTAATTATCCCTTATAAATAGTTCCTATCATAAACCAAAACTGAACGTGTCCAATTAGAAATTCGTACTTAGATGAGAATTTCCTACTCTGTAAACATACCTTCATATGGGTTTGTTTTCAATACTATCTAGACCTGTATAATTAGGCCTTTGCTTTCAGCATTAAGCAGATTGGTTGATCGCTTTCTATAGGCATCAATTATGCTTGGAAACACTAAGTATATATCCATGCGCCCAAAATCATGAAAAAACTCCAAAAGAATATGAAACAAAGACAGTTGTCAAAATTTCTAAAGACCTATATAACTAAATGAAATGATTACAAACTAAAGGAAAAGGCAATAAAAAGTGGTATGTCTATATAACAAAGTCCTAAAAATTACGTAGTAAGGGCAATTACAACAAATTAAATTATTAAATCTCTAAACGTCTTTGACACAAAGTCCATCTGGCAAAGGCAATTTATACATTCTCATAGTGTAACAAAGGGAATGTGTAGAAGATATAAATGACTATCTTAAAAGGGCAAATGATCTAGACGTCAATGTACCAAAACGTCAATTATTAAATAATTCCAAACGTCTTTGTCCCAAAGGTAATAAGAAACGTTTTGTAGTCTATGTAACAAAGGTAATTATTAAACATGTTACCATTTTATGTGGCGCAGGGAACTATTACCAACTCGTAACAAAAGGCAATTTTGAAATCTCTAAATCTCTATGTAACAAAGGTAATTATTCCCAACTCTTAAAGTCTATGTAACAAAGACATATTTAAACCTCTTAAACGTACACACAGAAACAAACACGCATTAACTTGCATTAATGACATCTTCAGTGCCTCGAAAGAACAAACAAAACATACCATTCAGCATCGAGGTTAATATTTGTAACAAATTTATGGTGCAGTATGAAGACGAGGCAATATCATAAAACTGAATTATTTATATTTGTTATGTAATACGTGTATTAAGTTATTTCCCTGATGGCGATCAAAAAGCTTCTGCACGTGGTTTCAAAGCAATCAATGATTGACATGTTCCTTACTATTGCGTGCAACGTTATACCTAGTGGATGCTACATGAGAATTCAAAGCAAACATTCATTCACAGCCGGATGCCGACACTTTATTTCGTTCTCGTAAATCGACATATAATATGAGGTCAAACAGACCAGATACAAAGATAGATATGTTGGCAACTAAATAAATAAATGAATTAGACAAAAATTGCAGAATTATCACAATATTATAATTGCTAATTTAGACTCACTGTCCACAAAGTTTAAATGTCCCTTTATTTTAAGGCTAATTTGTTTTATTGTATATAGGTTCAGGTTTCGTGCAGGGTATTTTCAAGACATGACCTTTCAATCTGTATTTAAATCTCTGGATCGCATCATAGTGCTTCTACTATTTAATCATTGCTCATTGCGAATTCGACCACAAAATTCACGAAATTAATATCTCATGAAAGATAATGACTTTTCAGTAGCTAAATCCTTTTTATAAAAAAAAACGAACAACACTGTGATTTATCTGACAGCAGCAACTTTGTTTTCTTAACAGTCACTAGATGAAATCAATATGCAATGTAGAAGCAACTAAATATCCAATACATTCTTAACTTAATATATTGTTTTCAATTCTAAAATGTAAATGAGAAAGACAAAGTTTAGTCTAAATTATCTCGCAGAATCATATCGTAGTCGATGTTTTCTATAAAAGAAATAATACAATGATACGAAATAAACTCAAAATATATCTTCTTCACTTGCATGTTTCTGACACAGTCTGTTAGACTTGTAGTACAATTACACGTATTTGGTAATATATGAGGAAATAAATATGGGTCTTTTATCTTCAAGAAATGAATAAATATAAGCATGTGCATTGGATTTAGCATGTCACGGTCACTGAAATGCTTTACAATTATCAAAACCTAAACATCGATGCACATGTTTAGATAGTTTCATTACTTAGCCTAAGAACGAAAGTTCGTTATGTGTGTTCTGACATCAACGAATCATCAACGAATCAATGTTTGAAAATCATATATGCAAATATTAGGATTTCATAGCATTAATATGTGATTCTTCATTGATTTTTGTATCACTGTGCATGACGTTTGGCTGTTGACAGCACTTATGTTTTGCACTGCGAATATTAAATGTCAGTTTTATGAGGTTCAATATATGATATATTCAGATCCCGGAACGAAAATATATTTATGTTTTCATAGTGGATGAATATGAGTTATACGTTATTCAGCAAGGATACATCCATCATTTGCTTTCAAAGGAATTTTGTTTATAAGGTTTCCCCGTATAATAATCAAACTGGCAAATAACAGAGGTGATAACTGGTCAGGTAGACGTCAGTCATCTTGTAAAATGCCCCATGAATTAATGTCTTTGACTTTGTCAACCACTCCCTGAATCTGGTAAATCATTCAGCTATGTTTTGTCTCTCTCTTATATTTGTACTGTGGTCGATACTGATTCAGTTTATTTCAAGATTTATTACTTAAATAATCTGAGTCCATTAAAACTGTTGCAATTCTCCATTACCATTATTCCATAAAACACATCCTCTGTGGTCTTTAAGTGGTTGATAAATACATACAGTATAAACTGGTTATCTTCAATTTAGCAATTATATGGCATTGCGCCAAAACCATATTTCTTATATTATTAATAATGATCATACATAT
Organism: Unio pictorum; assembly: GCA_030141615.1. NCBI lineage: Eukaryota > Metazoa > Mollusca > Bivalvia > Unionida > Unionidae > Unio > Unio pictorum. Next base: position 3,430,095 of record JARLTB010000086.1, on the reverse strand, counting down.
TTGTTACTAGGGTCCTAAATACATATTTGAAGGAAGAAATTACTATTAGTTCCTTTGTCTACAGATTGAATAATAAACAACAGAATCAAGTGAAACTTATTCCCAATGCTCCTATTTCTAAGAGTTCAAACTCGCATTTTGGTTTATATTTATACGTGTCTGGTTTAGTGATCTGTTACATTAAACGGAACAAAAAATTATAATAAAACTGTATGCAGATACCTTAGATATGAAAACATATTAGCATGTTCACTCGAAACTGGTTTCACGTGATGGTTTATAAAAAGGTTTTCCATATGCATACATAGCCTGCGCTTTTGTTTTCTTTTGGGGTTAATAATCATTCAATATGACATACTTTTGAATCCAATTAACAACCATTTATGCAAGTATTTTCAGATGAGTAGCCTATAGTTTCAATTGGTATTTATGTTATTGTAAAAAGAGCATGTATGTTTGACAAATCGATCGAAATCTTGAAAACCAAATGAGAATATGGAACGTCAGTACGTCTTAATTGTCATTATAAGCAATTAAACTCTGCCGCACATAATGTCTTTAGTTAGCTGCACTTGATGCCAGCGGCTGGATTGGATGATTGTTGGGCGTTAGTTTGCTCACTTTATGGCAGTTTCAAATTCAAGCTTGTATGAGGTGTGGAAGAAATTAATATATTCGATTTGAATAAGGAAAATGAGAGCTCGATAGTTGCATTTACACCTGCTTTCCACAGCATCATTACAAGTTACCATTTAGCGCGGATGCCGTATATTTATCCAGCTCACCCAAACATATATTAGATAAAGTAGTAGTCAGTTAAATAGTCTCAGTGTACATGTATAGTATGCCCTAACTTTTAGTCAGTATGGAGACTGACACGGGTATGAAAATACTAGTTTGAAATTCAGTTCCTTTTACTATCCATTCGTATATTGTTACATGATTATCGTTATGATTAATGTAGGTGCTATTTGATGGTTTCCGAAGCGGAATTCACCAGTACCATAATTATGATATGTTATATTGCTACTAAAACTGCCATGAAAACGAGAATTATTTTTTATATAGTCATTGACTGATTGACTACGAGCTGTTTAAGTACTTTCATGGTAATTTTCCAATGTATTAAGTCACTAACATACGTCACTACTTACCTACATATTAATATCTTGTATGTTTGGAGTTAAAATGCTAATTCATATAGAGATTATGTAACTTATACATTCATACGCAATCATCATTTTAATCAACATAGAATAAGTGTGAAGGTTACATAACTGACATGCGAATTAATGTGGGATAGTAAGTGACTATGTAATTACTATGTTTCATTGGTGGAAAATAAGGGATTAATTCTGTGCGAAATATGCTGCAATTGCAAACATACAATTGACATGATGCATAACACATGGTAACGTATGGTATTTTGACATGAACACTCCTGTTATTCAAACGAAGATCAATACAAAAACGCATTCAAATAATAATGTTGCAAAGAAGAATATGAAACAAACCAGAAATACTTTATTTCATGGAAAGCCAGTAGGCATGCCCTTGATAGTTTGCACTGTACGACCTCAATGGCCAGAATTCCAAAACTGAACGTGTCCAATTAGAAATTCGTACTTAGATGAGAATTTCCTACTCTGTAAACATACCTTCATATGGGTTTGTTTTCAATACTAGCTAGACCTGTATAATTAGGCCTTTGCTTTCAGCATTAAGCAGATTGGTTGATCGCTTTCTATAGGCATCAATTATGCTTGGAAACACTAAGTATATATCCATGCGCCCAAAATCATGAAAAAACTCCAAAAGAATATGAAACAAAGACAATTGTCAAAATTTCTAAAGACCTATATAACTAAATGAAATGATTACAAACTAAAGGAAAAGGCAATAAAAAGTGGTATGTCTATATAACAAAGTCCTAAAAATTACGTAGTAAGGGCAATTACAACACATTAAATTATTAAATCTCTAAACGTCTTTGACACAAAGTCCATCTGGCAAAGGCAATTTATACATTCTCATAATGTATATGTATCAAAGACGTTTACAAATCTTTAAATGTCTGTGTAACAAAGGGAATGTGTAGAAGATATAAATGACTATCTTGAAAGGGCAAATGATCTAGACGTCAATGTACCAAAACGTCAATTATTAAATAATTCCAAACGTCTTTGTCCCAAAGGTAATAAGAAACGTTTTGTAGTCTATGTAACAAAGGTAATTATTAAACATGTTACCATTTTATGTGGCGCAGGGAACTATTACCAACTCGTAACAAAAGGCAATTTTGAAATCTCTAAATCTCTATGTAACAAAGGTAATTATTCCCAACTCTTAAAGTCTATGTAACAAAGACATATTTAAACCTCTTAAACGTACACGCAGAAACAAACACGCATTAACTTGCATTAATGACATCTTCAGTGCCTCGAAAGAACAAACAAAACATATCATTCAGCATCGAGGTTAATATTTGTAACAAATTTATGGCGCAGTATGAAGACGAGGCAATATCATGAAACTGAATTATTTATATTTGTTATGTAATACGTGTATTAAGTTATTTCCCTGATGGCGATCAAAAAGCTTCTGCACGTGGTTTCATAGCAATCAATGATTGACATGTTCCTTACTATTGCGTGCAATGTTATTCCTAGTGAATGCTACATGAGAATTCAAAGCAAACATTCATTCACAGCCGGATGCCGACACTTTATTTCGTTCTCGTAAATCGACATATAATATGAGGTCAAACAGACCAGATACAAAGATAGATATGTTGGCAACTAAATAAAAAAATGAATTAGACAAAAATTGCAGAATTATCACAATATTATAATTGCTAATTTAGACTCACTGTCCACAAAGTTTAAATGTCCCTTTATTTTAAGGCTAATTTGTTTTATTGTATATAGGTTCAGGTTTCGTGCAGGGTATTTTCAAGACATGACCTTTCAATCTGTATTTAAATCTCTGGATCGCATCATAGTGCTTCTACTATTTAATCATTGCGAATTCGACCACAAAATTCACGAAATTAATATCTCATGAAAGATAATGACTTTTCAGTAGCTAAATCCTTTTTATAAAAAAAACGAACAACACTGTGATTTATCTGACAGCAGCAACTTGGTTTTCTTAACAGTCACTAGATAAAATCAATATGCAATGTAGAAGCAACTAAATATCCAATACATTCTTAACTTAATATATTGTTTTCAATTCTAAAATGTAAATGAGAAAGACAAAGTTTAGTCTAAATTATCTCGCAGAATCATATCGTATTCGATGTTTTCTATAAAAGAAATAATACAATGATACGAAATAAACTCAAAATATATCTTCTTCACTTGCATGTTTCTGACACAGTCTGTTAGACTTGTAGTACAAGCCACACGTATTTGGTAATATATGAGGAAATAAATATGGGTCTTTTATCTTCAAGAAATGAATAAATATAAGCATGTGCATTGGATTTAGCATGTCACGGTCACTGAAATGCTTTACAATTATCAAAACCTAAACATCGATGCACATCTTTAGATAGTTTTATTACTTAGCCTAAGAACGAAAGTTCGTTATGTGTGTTCTGACATCAACGAATCATCAACGAATCAATGTTTGAAAATCATATATGCAAATATTAGGATTTCATAGCATTAATATGTGATTCTTCATTGATTTTTGTATCACTGTGCATGACGTTTGGCTGTTGACAGCACTTATGTTTTGCACTGCGAATATTAAATGTAAGTTTTATGAGGTTCAATATATGATATATTCAGATCCCGGAACGAAAATATATTTATGTTTTCATAGTGGATGAATATGAGTTATACGTTATTCAGCAAGGATACATCCATCATTTGCTTTCAAAGGAATTTTGTTTATAAGGTTTCCCCGTATAATAATCAAACTGGCAAATAACAGAGGTGATAACTGGTCAGGTAGACGTCAGTCATCTTGTCAAATGCCCCATGAATTAATGTCTTTGACTTTATCAACCACTCCCTGAATCTGGTAAATCATTCAGCTATGTTTTGTCTCTCTCTTATATTTGTACTGTGGTCGATACTGATTCAGTTTATTTCAAGATTTATTACTTAAATAATCTGAGTCCGTTAAAACTGTTGCAATTCTCCATTATCATTATTCCATAAAACACATCCTCTGTGGTCTTTAAGTGGTTGATAAATACATACAGTATAAACTGGTTATCTTCAATTTAGCAATTATATGGCATTGCGCCAAAACCATATTTCTTATATTATTAATAATGATCATACATATTTGTTACTAGGGTCCTAAATACATATTTGAAGGAAGAAATTACTATTAGTTCCTTTGTCTACAGATTGAACAATAAACAACAGAATCAAGTGAAACTTATTCCCAATGCTCCTATTTCTAAGAGTTCAAACTCGCATTTTGGTTTATATTTATACGTGTCTGGTTTAGTGATCTGTTACATTAAACGGAACAAAAAATTATAATAAAACTGTATGCAGATACCTTAGATATGAAAACATATTAGCATGTTCACTCGAAACTTGTTTCACGTGATGGTTTATAAAATGGTTTTCCATATGCATACATAGCCTGCGCCTTTTTGTTTTCTTTTGGAGTTAATAATCATTCAATATGACATACTTTTGAATCCAATTAACAACCATTTATGCAAGTATTTTCAGATGAGTAGCCTACAGTTTCAATTGGTATTTATGTTATTGTAAAAAGAGCATGTACGTTTGACAAATCGATCGAAATCTTGAAAACCAAATGAGAATATGGAACGTCAGTACGTCTTAATTGTCATTATAAGCAATTAAACTCTGCCGCACATAATGTCTTTAGTTAGCTGCACTTGATGCCAGCGGCTGGATTGGATGATTGTTGGGCGTTAGTTTGCTCACTTTATGCGAGTTTCAAATTCAAGCTTATATGAGGTGTGGAAGAAATTAATATATTCGATTTGAATAAGGAAAATGAGAGCTCGATATTTGCATTTACACCTGCTTTCCACAGCATCATTACAAGTTACCATTTAGCGCGGATGCCGTATATTTATCCAGCTCACCCAAACATATATTAGATAAAGTAGTAGTCAGTTAAATAGTCTCAGTGTACATGTATAGTATGCCCTAACTTTTAGTCAGTATGGAGACTGACACGGGTATGAAAATACTAGTTTGAAATTCAGTTCCTTTTGCTATCCATTCGTATATTGTTACATGATTATCGTTATGATTAATGTAGGTGCTATTTGATGGTTTCCGAAGCGGAATTCACCAGTACCATAATTATAATATGTTATACTGCTACTAAAACTACCATGAAAACGAGAATTATTTTTTATTTAGTCATTCACTGATTGACTACGAGCTGTTTAAGTACTTTCATGGTAATTTTCCAATGTATTAAGTCACTAACATACGTCACTACTTACCTACATATTAATATCTTGTATGTTTGCAGTTAAAATGCTAATTCATATAGAGATTATGTAAGTTAGACATTCATACGCAATCATCATTTTAATCAACATAGAATAAGTGTGAAGGTTACATAACTGACATGCGAATTAATGTGGGATAGTAAGTGACTATGTAATTACTATGTTTCATTGGTGGAAAATAAGGGATTAATTCTGTGCGAAATATGCTGCAATTGCAAACATACAATTGACATGATGCATAACACATGGTAACGTATGGTATTTTGACATGAACACTCCTGTTATTCAAACGAAGATCAATACAAAAACGCATTCAAATAATAATGTTGCAAAGAAGAATATGAAACAAACCAGAAATACTTTTTTTCATGGAAAGCCAGTAGGCATGCCCTTGATAGTTTGCACTGTACGACCTCAATGGCCAGAATTCCAAAAGCTAATTATCCCTTATAAATAGTTCCTATCATAAACCAAAACTGAACGTGTCCAATTAGAAATTCGTACTTAGATGAGAATTTCCTACTCTGTAAACATACCTTCATATGGGTTTGTTTTCAATACTTGCTAGACCTGTATAATTAGGCCTTTGCTTTCAGCATTAAGCAGATTGGTTGATCGCTTTCTATATGCATCAATTATACTTGGAAACACTAAGTATATATCCATGCGCCCAAAATCATGAAAAAAACTCCAAAAGAATATGAAACAAAGACAATTGTCAAAATTTCTAAAGACCTATATAACTAAATGAAATGATTACAAACTAAAGGAAAAGGCAATAAAAAGTGGTATGTCTATATAACAAAGTCCTAAAAATTACGTAGTAAGGGCAATTACAACAAATTAAATTATTAAATCTCTAAACGTCTTTGACACGAAGTCCATCTGGCAAAGGCAATTTATACATTCTCATAGTGTAACAAAGGGAATGTGTAGAATATATAAATGACTATCTTAAAAGGGCAAATGATCTAGACGTCAATGTACGAAAACGTCAATTATTAAATAATTCCAAACGTCTTTGTCCCAAAGGTAATAAGAAACGTTTTGTAGTCTATGTAACAAAGGTAATTATTAAACATGTTACCATTTTATGTGGCGCAGGGAACTATTACCAACTCGTAACAAAAGGCAATTTTGAAATCTCTAAATCTCTATGTAACAAAGGTAATTATTCCCAACTCTTAAAGTCTATGTAACAAAGACATATTTAAACCTCTTAAACGTACACACAGAAACAAACACGCATTAACTTGCATTAATGACATCTTCAGTGCCTCGAAAGAACAAACAAAACATACCATTCAGCATCGAGGTTAATATTTGTAACAAATTTACGGCCAGTATGAAGACGAGGCAATATCATAAAACTGAATTATTTATATTTGTTATGTAATACGTGTATTAAGTTATTTCCCTGATGGCGATCAAAAAGCTTCTGCACGTGGTTTCAAAGCAATCAATGATTGACATGTTCCTTACTATTGCGTGCAACGTTATACCTAGTGGATGCTACATGAGAATTCAAAGCAAACATTCATTCACAGCCGGATGCCGACACTTTATTTCGTTCTCGTAAATCGACATATAATATGAGGTCAAACAGACCAGATACAAAGATAGATATGTTGGCAACTAAATAAATAAATGAATTAGACAAAAATTGCAGAATTATCACAATATTATAATTGCTAATTTAGACTCACTGTCCACAAAGTTTAAATGTCCCTTTATTTTAAGGCTAATTTGTTTTATTGTATATAGGTTCAGGTTTCGTGCAGGGTATTTTCAAGACATGACCTTTCAATCTGTATTTAAATCTCTGGATCGCATCATAGTGCTTCTACTATTTAATCATTGCTCATTGCGAATTCGACCACAAAATTCACGAAATTAATATCTCATGAAAGATAATGACTTTTCAGTAGCTAAAGCCTTTGTATAAAAAAAACGAACAACACTGTGATTTATCTGACAGCAGCAACTTGGTTTTCTTAACAGTCACTAGATGAAATCAATATGCAATGTAGAAGCAACTAAATATCCAATACATTCTTAACTTAATATATTGTTTTCAATTCTAAAATGTAAATGAGAAAGACAAAGTTTAGTCTAAATTATCTCGCAGAATCATATCGTAGTCGATGTTTTCTATAAAAGAAATAATACAATGATACGAAATAAACTCAAAATATATCTTCTTCACTTGCATGTTTCTGACACAGTCTGTTAGACTTGTAGTACAATTACACGTATTTGGCAATATATGAGGAAATAAATATGGGTCTTTTATCTTCAAGAAATGAATAAATATAAGCATGTGCATTGGATTTAGCATGTCACGGTCACTGAAATGCTTTACAATTATCAAAACCTAAACATCGATGCACATGTTTAGATAGTTTCATTACTTAGCCTAAGAACGAAAGTTCGTTATGTGTGTTCTGACATCAACGAATCATCAACGAATCAATGTTTGAAAATCATATATGCAAATATTAGGATTTCATAGCATTAATATGTGATTCTTCATTGATTTTTGTATCACTGTGCATGACGTTTGGCTGTTGACAGCACTTATGTTTTGCACTGCGAATATTAAATGTCAGTTTTATGAGGTTCAATATATGATATATTCAGATCCCGGAACGAAAATATATTTATGTTTTCATAGTGGATGAACATGAGTTATACGTTATTCAGCAAGGATACATCCATCATTTGCTTTCAAAGGAATTTTGTTTATAAGGTTTCCCCGTATAATAATCAAACTGGCAAATAACAGAGGTGATAACTGGTCAGGTAGACGTCAGTCATCTTGTCAAATGCCCCATGAATTAATGTCTTTGACTTTATCAACCACTCCCTGAATCTGGTAAATCATTCAGCTATGTTTTGTCTCTCTCTTATATTTGTACTGTGGTCGATACTGATTCAGTTTATTTCAAGATTTATTACTTAAATAATCTGAGTCCGTTAAAACTGTTGCAATTCTCCATTATCATTATTCCATAAAACACATCCTCTGTGGTCTTTAAGTGGTTGATAAATACATACAATATAAACTGGTTATCTTCAATTTAGCAATTATATGGCATTGCGCCAAAACTATATTTCTTGTATTATTAATAATGGTCATACATATTTGTTACTAGGGTCCTAAATACATATTTGAAGGAAGAAATTACTATTAGTTCCTTTGTCTACAGATTGAACAATAAACAACAGAATCAAGTGAAACTTATTCCCAATGCTCCTATTTCTAAGAGTTCAAGGTCATAAACATTTTCCGCCAATTTATGTTAGATCAAATAATTCCTAGTCTGATTGTATTGTCGAAATATAGTGACTGTGCGAATCCTATCTATATTCAAATTTTAATGTGCACAGGAGCTTCTGAGAATATTGTATTATCATGTGCTTTGCTCTTTTCTTAAATGAATGTGTTCTTGTTCGGGAGTTGACCACAGCCTTTTTAATGGTCGTCTACGTTGTGTACATTTGTCAGGAGAATTAGCCTCCGGTCCGGAAACAGTCGGAAGAGTGCAATCGTTACCAATCTAGATAGTTTGTTTTCTACCAGGCAATGACCTGAATATAATGTTTTGTTTAATCTAATTATAGCTATAAATCACTGTTTGGATTAGAACGATGATCCTATTAAAAATGTAATAAATCATGTATATACTGCATGTATACTTGCTAGAACAATGGCAAGGACACTTCTTGAGAGTGACGTTGATCAGAACTTTGTTTAGCTGTTACGTTCGTTAGTCCGGGCTTAAATAAGGTCAGTTTTGCTCTTCTGGTATATCAGACAAGAGGCATTGATAACAATGATCTTTATAATACTACTCCTTATGTTTACTCTAATCAAGGTGACAAACGACAACCACATGCCGTTCAACAGGGACAAGAAACAAAGCCAAATAAGTATATGTTTGTTATTTTATTACAGATGTGGTCCTTTAAAACAATAGAGACCATCTCAGGTAACATCTGGTGACGAATGGTCCGTGGGCTATCAAATTAGAGTATACAGGAATGTTTTAGTCAAGCCAATGCATCTCATTTGGTTGGTCATTTAGTGACCAATATGACTTATCACAAGAGCTTGAATGGTAGTATTTGTTCAAATATTAATACTGCTGCTTCTCAATATTTTGGATCTTGTAACACTTGTAAAAGGTCAGGCAAACTCAGAAGATATCTAACTCTCATCGAAAAACCATTCGAAACATTAAGAACCATTTAACAGTATAGTAGTTTTCTGTGTCGACTACATACCAAAAACGAAGTCAGGCAACCAATACATGTTGGCCATAATATATGCGTCCACAGTATTTGCAGAGATTCTTCCTTTGTAGAATATAAAACGTATAACCATAGGCCTTTAAAATGTCTTGTACACACTTTAGCCTTGCCAAATCTGTTCAATCTGATCATTGATCAAATTTTGCGTCTAGAATGTTCCAACAAGTTACACATGAATTAAGCGCTTCAGCAACTTAAGTCTGCTGCCTATAATCCTAAAAGCCAGAAGGTTTAGAAACATTTCATCAAACTTTGAAAATATGATTCAGTCATAATGTATTGCTACTGGAAAAGATGGGATTAAAGTGTTTGTTGCTGTTCGGGAATCGGTTCAAGACTCTTTCGTTAATAGTCTATTTGAACTAGTATTTAGATTCTGAAATTGTTAAAAGTTCAACTTGTATCAAATGAAGATACGGAAATTAATCGTCTTGACTGTGTTTCTAGTTTTAATATTGTCAAAGACTTGCAAAGTTACAAGAAATAATCTGTAATCAACTCCGTCAAAAATGAATTAAGATTCGCCAAAAAAAACGAAGGAAAGGAATTTTCAGCCTGTGATGGTGTTCTAGAATTGTTGCCCAAGCGTCAAAGTCCTCTTTAACCCAATTACGATAAATCTGAGACAGTTGAAAAGTAAAGAAAGTAAGTTATATAAGTTATATTTTAACACTCATGGGAGTTTCCCCCATCACAAACAAAGAAACAAGAACGAAACAACAATTTTTCATGTGAATATGTTCAAGAAGTATATCAATAGAGATCTGCGGGTTAGTCTTGGATTCAGTTTAGTCGTACCTGTCCCACAAGGTATCTACAGCAAGAAGAAAAGAATGAAAAAGGCAGCAATTATTTAAATATGAGAAATTCTTTCCAGATGTTCTTGCAGGAACTTATAAAAGCTATGACGTTGAAATTGTAGATTCCAACCCCATGAAACTGCAACTGTACAGGATAAATCCTCTCAAGAACATTTGAAAAATAAATTCCGTATTTGTTGAAAAAATGATTTCATGGAACCAGGTAAAAGTGATTGGAGTTTTTTGTATAGTCTTGTACATATGCCAGATAATACATTCCACTTGTCCGCATAATACAGAAAGATAAATATCGTAACCAAACAGATTCATTTTCATTTCAAGGAATGGGTGAATGCATTGGAAAAGGTTTGAAATCCAAGACATGTCACCAAATCTAATATTTTGAAACGATTTGGTCAAATGCCACTGACGGAAATTATTAACTAAAATGGAATGTGATGCTGCTTGGGAAGAAAGGTACTTGTACTTTTCAAACCTTAATGAAGATGTTTACATCTGGTCAATTTACTTGTGATGTTTATGGCAAAGATATCACCATCTAGAAGGACACTTAGAAAATAAATTGGGGACGATAGTCTCAGTGGAGTAAATATGACAATGTAAGTAAACGTGAGTTTCTGTATTGTGGGACATGAAGTTGAACTTATAGATGCTAATGTCAAGGCTATCTCTGCATTCCCTTTGCATATCAATAAAAATAGCAGTATATGACTGGATATTACCAGAAATTTTGCTCCGATTTATCCATACTTGCCGATCTACTGACAGAAAACTTAATTGATGTGATCTGTAATATGTAAACTGGTGATAAGTCAAAGGTCGTACATTATAGTGCATCAATGTGTTCAGCTATAATTTTCAGGCAATTATTTAAAATATAAAATGTCTGTTGACGGAAGTAATCAGGTGATGTTTGGGTTGGTTCAGGATTGATTATTGAATACAAAATCGCAGATCATCCAGTTTGCTATATTTTGGAAATAGATAAGTAAACCCAGAAAACTTATTTCACACTAGAGATGATGTTTGGCTTGGATACTTGCTTTACAACACTTCACATTAATTATTAGTTGACCATCTTCTCCTATTATTGTATTTAGTTATCATAAGCCAAGCCCAGATTATTAAGGTAGAGTTTTGTGTTCCATGAATAAAATACTAACATCAGGTACATTAAGGGAATATATAATCTAATTTCAGATGCAGATTCATGTGTACATTGCTTCATGTATATTTCTTGTCATTCACAAGACTTCAACGTTTTAATTTTTTAATCGCATGTTTATTTCACTAATATTTGAAGGAAAGCTTTACCATATAAATCTGTCTTTTATTTATGATAGCAGGTGTCATGTATATAAAATTCACATTGTTTGGTTTCTTGTTTTTAATCAATTGCATGTTTTGGAAAAGTTTATTTTATACCTGGCCAAGTACAAAATCAACTTTACTTTGTTCTGATATTGTTTTATATTGGTTACAAACGTACAAAAATAAATAAATTATGGAAAAACTAAAAGTAGTTTCACACATTTAAAATTAAAGCTGGTACGTGAACAAACCTTAATAAAATCCCAAGAGAAGGTACAATAGGAAAATATAATTTAATGTTAGAAGAAAAGAAAATCCTTTTCCTCGTGACTATCATTTATTTACATTCTTTTCCTCGTGACTATCATTCACATTCTTTTCCTCGTGACAATCATTTACATTCTTTTCCTCGTAACTATCATTTACATTCTTTTCCTCCTGACTATCATTTACATTCTTTTTCTCGTGACTATCATTTACATTCTTTTTCTCGTGACTATCATTTACATTCTTTTCCTCGTGAATATCATTTATATTCGGTGCTCATACAAGTACGTTCCTAAGTTGCTCAGTTGTGAATCTAAATATCATGAATTTAATGTCTATTTCTAGAACTATTTCTAGCTTATCTCTAGACGCAAAAAGTAAGTGCTTTTATCTTAAAATTATTTTGATTTTTAAAATGTTTTTGTTTTTAGCCCAGTAGCATGCTTGAAAGGATGATAAATTGCTATTAATGATGACTAAAAATCATTATTTAATGCAAACATGCGAGCTATAAAAGCAATAACGTATAATTAATTCCCTCTTTGAGAGTCAATGGTTATATTGTTTATACAATTAAGGGGTATAGTTTCTTATCGTCTTTTAGTTTGATCAAATTATATTTTAAAGTACAATTTTATACATATAACAGTCCAGGTGAGATAATATTGTTTTTGTTTTAATATGCAATTTAGTTACACAAACTGTATGCATCGTATACATTTAACGCTGAAAGAGGATTGTTTTTTTGACGCAATATTTTTTTTCGGTCTCTTTACATGGTCTTTGAAGCTTGTAATGTATCACTGTGATAGCAGACTCCAATGCATGCATCTAGATATATGTCTCAATGTTTTAAATATGTTTAAAATATAAGATGATATAGTTTCCACTTTGTATTCACAATGGTTAATCTGAGTCAAACTCATATTCTCTCAGGCAGTAAACGGATCTTATGACCGTCTGTTCGTTTAATATTATTACTTTCTAAAATAACTGAATACGTAATTTATTAAATTTACAGTTATTTCGTGTCATAATAATAATACAAAAGTCTCCGTTTTTTCAACAGCCGTTTGCTATTTGTATTGATAAGTATCTCATATTTTTTAGGGCTGTTTGGGTAATATAGTTTTGTATGTTTTTACACAGAACTATAATAGGTGACAAACGCCCAAAATACGTTTTGTTGCCTTTACTTGAATACGTTCTACGTATGCACATTCGGCCCTATTACAATGACTTTGAGAATATATAACTTTTCTGCACGATTTTGCAATATCACATTGATCTGATACAACGATTTTGGAACATTACCTTTATCTGATTCCACCATTTTGGAATATTACATTTATTTCATTCCACCATTTTGGAATATTACATTTATCCGATTCCACCATATTGTATCAGACTAAATTATGATTGTGTGAATATACATTACCAAATGTGCCATTGAGAGATAGAAAATATTTATGATCATGTTGCTGTTCTGTGCCAAGATGGGTTTTATTTTAGAAGTATTGAAGTTAATAGATAATGTTTTTTTGCTCGAGAGTAGAGTTTCACAAAATCATAAGTGAACTAATATAACAGATATCAACATGATCATAGATTACAATATGCTTGAATCATCAGCAAACAGTACACCACAAACACCGTTCCGGTTCCTTGTGTTTCTTTAATCTATGTAATTAAATAGAGGAACCAGGCAAAAAGCGTCCACTTGATAAAAATGTAGTCTTCTGAGTAAATCTATGCCCCATATGTCAAAGACGATTTGAAATTAGCTGTAACAATATGCCGCTATTTCCCCTTATAAAAAATATACAGATACTCCTTAAGGTCCGAACTGGTCCGCTATATTTAATTTCTCTTTATCACAAAAGACAAATATTGTCCATTTATATTCATCAAATAAATAATTAATTGCATTCAAATCGAAAGTAGATGGTTAACAGTTGAAACTTTTGATCTTTAATCAGACTTGTGCAAAAATCTAAGATATGTCTTTATAATAAGTTGTACAAACACTTTAAATTCATTTGTCAAAAAAGCTATTTCCATCGATACGTCTATAGTTGCGAAGGTCACAAGAACCGAATGTTCGTCAACTGATACAAGCATTTATTGAAGAGCATATGAGATACAAAGACAATCTCAAGACACACATCAAATGGATAGAACTTCATCCCCACCAGCTCGAGCACGCTGCCTTGGAAAGAAGTCAGGAACAGACTCAGACCAGAAAAGCCGGTTCTACCGTCGATGTTGACCGTCACGCGAGTCTTAATTCAGCGCGTGAGAGACGTCCCCGAACTGCGTCCCAGCCACCGACAACCAACAGTGCCCCATTCCCCACCTTCAACCGCCTGGGTGCATCGGAATTGGAATCCGAAGCCACATGCATGTCCACCGCCCATGAGAATACACATCTAGTCTTCCTCGGCTCGAGATGATATCAGAAAGAAGTATGCAAATTATTCCATTACTGTTAATTGGTCTATGTTTAGTTTGTGATGGTTCTTCACCAATTGCAAGGTAGTATTGACGTAGCACTTAACATAAACTGCAGACATGTCTTTTTATAGTTATCTTCCTAACTGTGGTCGTATATTCACTCACGTATATTCCATATACACGTACTTGCTCTTTTGCAATACTTTGCATGATAGTTCTTCTTAGCATATGGATTGATTCTTTCCTAAAGTGCACTGACATCTCGATTCAGCTTCTGAGAGACTTCAAAGAGTTGTGTCACAGCCATCAACTACCACCTGTGTCCCTTGTCTACATTCATTGTTTATATATATATATATATATATATATATATATATATATATATATATATATATATATATATATATATATATATATATATATATATATATATGATCATAATATGATTAAAATCTAATTCT
>JARLTB010000086.1:3390000-3410000 GCA_030141615.1 Unio pictorum | reverse complement strand
GTTGAGGAGCTGTTGAATCTAGTCTAGTCTATACATTTCTGGTTGCGTTGTAGATCACAGCACGCTAAAACTGTATGCGATGTTACACTCCACACATGATTAGTTGCCATTGTTGTACCATCCTAACGCTTACCCGATTAATCACTGTTACTTTACTACCTCGCTAATTGTGACAGCGTTTAGTGATACTCAGAGGAGCTTACTGTGTTGCTACATTATCGTCTCCCGTAGACGGTCGAATGCCAAGAAGACTTTACTACACGAAATTAGTTGTTGTAGCTCACTTGGTGATTTCGTCGTGGTATGTGCTGTTTTTAAATTTCCTCCACAGGTTCATTTTTTAGCTACACTCGTGACCTCGTTGCTTAACGCTGCCGCCACATGATGAAATCTCGCAACCATTTCAAGAGATATATTCGGAACATTCAGCGATGGGCTCAGGGATTATTGGGCATATTGATGCACAAAGAGTCGCAGCGCAGGTGTTTGATTAACCTGTTCAACAATTGCCTAATAGCGATGTATCATGGCGTGTCCACTTCTGATTTTAATAGTATGTCGTTGCATCATCGTCTTCACTGCAGAGAGAAATTCTTTGCCTGAAACAACTTGTAGCATGTGTGGCCATCGCGTCATTTTTTCACCCATGTCTGGCGCCCCTTAGGTCTGTTTATCTTCCCCATTTGTGGTTCATACAACTATTCACATTTGTTTGTACGTAAAAACATCACGATGTGTCACATATAGTTTATGTTACCGAGCGTTGGTCATTCCAATAGTTCCATGTATGTGGTGTGTTATTCCCTCCCCCCCCCCAGCTCATCTATCCGCCATTTGGTGCACTCAACCCCTCCAGCGGCTAGAGACATCTGCATGAACTGAGGCCTTTTCATTGTTACGATTGAAGAAACGTATTCCAATTTGTAGCTACGTCCGAAACATTCATACAGAGTTATAAATGTAGATTGCGAATAATGATACAGCAACACGACAGCTGCTCGATTAATGTGATTTGTACAGGGTCTTTATTGTTTGAATATCATCGGTCAATACCTATGCTTTGTATAGGTTATAATATGGTATCACCATTCCTTTCCTAAGAGTTTTATGGGATTTTTATTTGGTAGATAATTTCCAACAAACATTGCAATTACAATAAAAACGGTCTTTATGTGGTAGGTACATTTCATCAATCCATTCCTATGCTTTATCTACGGTCTTTATGTGCTAAGTAGATTTCGTTATTAGACTATAATTACCGTTGTTACCAAGACAAATATTACGTCCGTGAGAATTAAGATAGAGACGCGTCAGTATATTTAGTATGAACGTAGGGCAAGCCACAAATAGTTCCGAATGGAACAATCACAGACGATTCTGGTCATGATCATAAGCGTGCAAGATTATCGTTTGATTTATTTTTGCTATCTTGAAATACCGAAGATACAACTAGTCAACTGACAATTTATTAAACTAATGAGAAAGTAAATAGGCGATTCCATATGCTGTAAGAATATCAGTATCTTATTTTGCTAATGAGCAAGTAAATACACAATTCACGATGCTATCAAGTAGATTATTAACTAATTTACTATTCTAATGAACAATAAGTAATTTTATATGCTAATTGAGTAAGTAATTAAGCACTTCACGATGTGAATGAGTAAACGTATGTACGTAATTTACTAGGCTATTGAGTAAGAAAATAAGTAACATATCATGATATTGTTCAAGTATAAATATATATATATATATATATATATATATATATAATGATTATCCAGGCATGATAATATATCTTAAGTTAAAATGACATACCAACCGATGTATAAACTTTTCTATACTCGCAAAAGCAAAGCATACTCGTCTTTCAAGAATATTGTATTTGTTAATTTTCTACAATTTTCTTCTTCTTTTATTGTTTTTTTTAAAAAGATATTAAACACTTGTGCTCTATATTTCTTTTGACGAAACCTAGCCACAAAAATATATTCATCGCATTTTTTGTGTGGTCTAGTAGATCGTTTGGATGGTCATTCCATTGGTCTAGCCCTGTCATTTGTCCAGACATCAGAGCAGTTTCAATAATATTAATCTCTGTCAGCCATAAAAAGCAACAAATCAAGAAACAACCCTGCGACGGCTACTTTTTCCAAACTTAAAGAACGTACCCACTGCTACACCCATGGTTACAAGATAATTTAGAGAAAAGCTTCGTTCGAAACGCAAGGAATGCATGGACACATTCATTCAATGTACACGCAAAACATTTTATACGTGCATTGTTATCGTCACAATATTGATGGCTTCGTGTGTATTGACAGAAACCAGAAATGTATTTCTTATCCGAGTCGCAAACAGCATTTCAATTTAGAGTAAAATCACGATTTACAATTACAATGCAGGTTACAACATGCAGCGAAACATATAATAACGCTTTTGAGAAGAATATGAAAAATGGTCAGCTTTATTACGATGGTCCAAATGGTTTGTACGATACAGAGTTAAACAATTTCGCAGGAGAAAACATAGTTTAATGAAGGAGCCTTGCGCACGTTTGCTTTTATGCATCCTCCCATGTTTCTGAATAGCATACAGAGGTCAATTGTGGGACAACAAGGCAATGCTAATATTGGGGTGCAGAAATGGTGCAAACCATGTGTCATATAGAAATAGTTTGTGAATACCACTGATATTTTAACTTTAACATAATTAGTATATGATATATTCAAATGTAAATTATATACCACACACATTATTGTCATACCCTAATTCGATGAGTCCGTCTGGGTGTTAATACGCAAAAAATAAAGACATTTTGTTTCAGACCCAAGCTTGAGGACTCCGTTACAGTGCAAACATGCCAAATATAAAAAGCAAGTTTATAAACAGACATTTGCTTGATGAATCCGTTTGGGTCTTAGTACGCCAATAATAAAATCATTATTGTCAGAAACTGTCTCGATGAGTCCGCTTGGGTGTTAAAATGCCAATATCAAAACCTCATTATTGTGAGATCCCGATTCGACGAATCCATTTGGATGTTAATAGGCCAATAACAAGGACTATATTACTGTAAGATCTGGACTCAAGGAATCCGTTTGGGAATGAATATGCCAACAAATGTAATTGATGTAAACATACCTGACAACTATGCTCAATAATAAACTGCAACATGAGAGAATCTCATCGGATTGCAGATGGTCGATAATAAGATATGGTTACATATGAAAAGGCCGTTCAAGTAATGAAACAAACCTGGATGTCAATGAGTTGATGACTTTTAATGTAATTGCTTCATTACAAAGGCAGTGACATAATTACTGCACATGTATTTTGGTAGACGCCTAAAGGTTAGTATCACATTTACTACTCGTCGCCAAACAGTCTAATGTGGTCAATAAGTACTACTTCGTACACTAAATCATGTACGTTTAATAGAGCTCTCTAGAATAAATGGTGCATACACTAGTCGTGGTATAATTAGTACCCTCCATGACACTATCCATAACTAACAAAGCATATGTAGTCTCTAATCAAACGAAAAGAAAAAAAAAACATTTTTGATTATGTCCATTTCTGAAAGGCTGAAATCAGCTCAATTATTAGAATTCTCTTTGTGTCCTTGTGCGCTGTAATATTAGTGAGATCTATTATGTTACACTACATAATAATGGTGAGAAAAATCATTGTACACTAGGTAATATTGGTGAAATGTTACATTTAATACAAGGTAATAATGTTGAGAACAATCACTGTACACTAGGTAATATTGGTGAAATGTTACAGTTAATACAAGGTAATAATGTTGAGAACAATCACTGTACACTAGGTAATATTGGTAAGATATATAATTTTACACTAGTTAATATTTGTGAGATATAACATTTTACACACGGTAATAAAGGCAATAAAATCATTGTACACTAGATAATATTGGTGAGATATATTTTTTACACTAGGTAATATTGGTAAGATATATCATTGTACACTAGATAATATTGGTGAGATATATTTTTTACACTAGGTAATAAAGGCAATAAAATCATTGTACACTAGATAATATTGGTGAGATATATTTTTTACACTAGGTAATATTGGTAAGATATATCATTGTACACTAGATAATATTGGTGAGATATATTTTTTACACTAGGTAATATTGGTAAGTTATATCATTTTACCCAAGGTAAAAATGGTGAGAAAAATCATTTTACACTAGGTAATAATGTTAAGATGTATTTGTTAAAATTAGTTAATATTATTGCGGTCTTTTTTTAAAAATTATTTACGGTCTATTTTTTCAGATTATATACAACTGGTGAGAACTATCGCTTTTACCTCATGTGAGAAGGCTGCAATAAATACACTACGTTGGCTGTCGTGTTAATAGGTAGCAGTCATTGTTCCCAGGGCATACTAATGCACACGGACACGAAAAAAGACAGGGAGCTAAGAGTCTGTGTCAATAACAGCGAGAAACACTACGTTTTATTGTTTCAAATCTCGTATGCATAAAAACATCAGATAAATCTCGAGCAGACTGAAGGTTCCCTACACGCACAATACAAAACCTTTTTGTCATGGTGTTAAAATTTGATCTCACCTTGTTGAAGAAGATGTATACAAGGTATAAAAGAACAGTAACACTAATGACCGGTTATAGCTCTATCTACTTTTCGAAATATGCCTAATGTGCTGCCTTCATATTGTTTCGTGTAAAGGGACTCTATCTTGCTCAGACACATACGCACACTCCCTCTTTCAGTCTGTGTCATTCCGTCTCTCTCTCTCTCTCTCTCTCTCTCTCTCTCTCTCTTTGTTAGACATTATTAATTCTCCAAC
The DNA here is from genome assembly GCA_030141615.1 of Unio pictorum. NCBI lineage: Eukaryota > Metazoa > Mollusca > Bivalvia > Unionida > Unionidae > Unio > Unio pictorum. The sequence goes on along the minus strand of JARLTB010000086.1, from coordinate 3,405,155 downwards.
TTACATACCATAAAATGATCCTTGCCAGTAATTGTGATGAGTATGCGTTCAATATGACCCTCTAAAGACTCAAGGAAATACCATTCTCAGCATTATGTATGAAAACATTTTTTATTTTTTTTTAAAACAGATTATAAACTTTCTTGTTTATTGATAATTCTTTTTAAGGAGATTTTTGGCCTTAAGTGGGATTATATACTAACACGCTGTTTTGGATCATATTAATTAAATCAAAATTATAATTCCAAAGTAATCTTTCTCTCCAAAATAATATTATTGAATACTTTTCCAAGTAACAATATGTTTTAACAAATAATTCCACCTGCAATAAAATCTAAACACGACAATAATACTGACTTTATTTAAATATGTTAAGGCCAGAACAAATAATTTCTCAAGTAAACAACATGACAATAAACATAATTCATAATCGTAGAACCAGGATGAGAGTCAACAGTTTAATTATATTTGTTGTCAACCAGATAAAATATGATTACAAAAATTATAATCGTCGCATAATGGAATCCGAGTGGATTTTGGACTAAATGAATAAGTCAAACACAATGTGTGATAGATGGAAATTTATGAACTTAATTGGTAAAGAAAACTATATGATACATAAATACAATGATTCTCACACGCGCTCAACATACAATCGATCCAATCACTCTATACTAACATTCACACATTGAAAATATACTAAAATTATTATACCTATCTGATATACAGATTCAAGAAACCTCAGTTTGAAATAATAGTATACATTAAGATTCACATAATTGCACGTATAGACTAGGACTGAGATTCAAACAATCTCAAATTTTAAAATACGTTTCAAATGTTCTGCACTGTAAGCAAGATTCACAAATCTCCTGGAATACTACTACGATTCAAAATAATAATTGAAACAACAATTGGACCAAACATATGCTTATTGACCCTTGTACAGTCGCACGATTCATACACTGATAAACCGCACAGTTTCACCACGTCCCTTGGGTAGGCCCGAACTTGTATCGGCAGCTCGCATCCTTCATGGATTGTCCACATGTACAATCATACGTATACACCCGTACAGACAGCATACAGCACCATTGTCTTAGCTACGTCTACAGTTGTGGCTCCACCACATGTTCAGACACACGTATATAGATATAAACGGCTATACGCTTCAGCTAAGCTCGTCAGTTAAACTCGTCATACTCGTTACATTCGTTAGACTCCTTAGACTCGTTAAACTCGTTATACCCATTAGACTCGTTAGACTTGTTAGACTTGTTAGACTCGTTACACTCGTTATACCCATTAGACTCGTTTGACTTGTTAGACTTGTTAACCTTGTTAGACTCGTTACACTCGTTATACCCATTCTACTCGTTAGACTTGTTAGACTTGTTAACCTTGTTAGACTCGTTGCACTCGTTATACCCATTAGACTCGTTTGACTTGTTAGACTTGTTAACCTTGTTAGACTCGTTACACTCGTTATACCCATTAGACTCGTTAGACTTGTTAGACTTGTTAACCTTGTTAGACTCGTTACACTCGTTAGCTACAAAAAAAAACATAATAATAATGAGTTCTGGAAAATGCTACTACATTAAACTCTTAATAGTAACGTGAAATTCACAGCACACAACGATTCAAATCTGCCTTGTAATAAATAAATCATTACACGATATGACAATACAAACTATATGAACTTCGCATATCAAATAAAATATAAATTGAATACTCGTCCCTATAGATTTAGAATTACACGTGGAACGTGCTCTCCTAGATAAGATCTAAAGCGAACAGAGTGTTGGTTATACATTAATCTTCCTTAAATTCATAGGACAGTGAGTAATATTTGGGGTTAAAAAAAACGTGCATATTGTGATTATAATGTCCCTCGTCGCAAGTTATTTCCGGCGAGACATATGCTGGTTCCGTCGCTTGCCTGGAAAAACACATGCTCACCCTAGTTAACATTGTACGCATGCACAACGACAAATAGTCAAAAATTTCTCAGGCATAACAAAAGTTGTTTTTTCCCCCTAATTCTGTGACCGTACTTAAGATCATAAAGCTTTACGAGAAGCAGTTTAGAATATTAGGCTAGTAATGACAAAAATAAAAACGGTGCATTAGTCGACTCAACGAATAATCCAGATTTATATCAAACACAAGCCTATAAATCAGCCCACACGTACTATTCATTAACATATGACCGTTTGAATTTTGCGCTAAGGCTGTTACAAAATACCAGTAAGTGCGTAAATTGAATGCAGCTGTGTCCCGTAAAGATCTGCATCAGCAAAATCGAACATTTTAATGATAAGGTGACATCAAACCCACAAGTCGTCTATCAGTCTAAAAAAAAAATTGAGGTTTGATTGGTCTTCCTATACCGAACAATAAGTGTAATTGGTGAATATCGATGATGTCTCTAAATTGGAACACATTGTGACATATTTCAACAGGGAAGTCCCCAAGACGTCATAATGTCTGTTCCAAACTTTTAACGTTAATGTAAATCAATGATTATTGTCAAACTAAATTTCTTTTCTGTTTGAATTTAGCATCCATGAAAAATTAGATTTTGGTTATGAGGTGTGTTACAACAAAACAAATTTTAGATCCTGCTACGGAAGTCCAGATTAATTGACAAAACGAATACTGTTAGACTAATTATGAGAGTATTTATCGACAAGATAGTTATAATTGCGTGCATATTGGTGTTGATTGTCTTTGGTCATCACACAAATAGAAGAACTGTTATTACAGTTGAAAACAAGCATTAATGTCAGCCAAATTGTTTTGAAATGAAGTTAGAAATGCTGCATTAAGTGAGTTTTAATATAATCAGTTGCAGGGTTGGTGTAGTAGGAATACAATAATATATGCTAATATGACTGTTTTACTTTTTCATCACTATGGTGACGAAATAAAAAAAACTGTATTTGGTGTAATATCTCAATGAGTAGTGAATTATTGGGCGTTTGTAGCACCTGAATGGCTTGTCCAGTCACCGAAGCCTCTATTTTGGTAAGTACGCGAAATACAGCAATACGCTAAACGAGGATGATTAGTGTACGAAAGTAGTTAACACGTATACAATTTATTTAGACTTTATACATCTACTAGACAGTTAGTATTACTGAATCGATCGATGCCTCCCAGGTCTATTGCTGTGCGATTACAGCATCTATAACTGAGGCAGACTGTATCCAGACGGTATATTTTACTCAACAATTATAGTTTTTAAATTCGCATTAGCACGAATTTCGATTTGTCTCTGAGCTGTCTGTGATTATACATTTCTGTCAACACTGTCTAGAATTCAACCAAAAAAATTAATTATTTTTTCCTCGATAGTCAGTGACTACAGTTTGCTAATAATTTTGAGACTGCACTATGCCGCTGCAAGTATTTCTGTATAGACACGTACGCGATAATATAATCGTATCTAAATTATTTTAATGGCACCATCAAACACGTCGGTTGCTATCGATACAGCTCCAGCCACACCAAGACCAGTAAGACCTCATTTATGATCGATCACCAAACATACACGTTTGTATTTTATGGGTAGCGTGGTTTTCGTAGTGATTTTCACCATGTGCTGAAGTCAACATTTGGACGTTTGCCTGTGCGATGCTACCAAGATGGCAGCGAATAGGTTGTGGTACAATCAAATAGCTAATTTATATTTAAACATTAACACAGTTAAAAGCAAATATTCGTCGACAAGTGATAAACATTGCTTTGGTCATCAGTATCCTCTGACAATTACTTTAGTACACAGTCGGCAAAATACGCAACCTCATAACAGCGGACATAGTCAAATAATAAAACTAATCTTAAAAACAAAGACCAAAAAGGCTTAACTACCCGACTGGTGTGATCTTGAGTTCTTTGCCTATCTGTTACTCATCATATACATTTTTTCTCAGTCAAAATATGCATATTGATGTTGGTGAGTTCGTTGGAGAGTTAGTCTAGATCGAATTTGATGTTGGGTCACACAGCGTGACAATCCAATCTTGTGATGAGAATGAATGTGTAGTATCAAGCATGTACATGTAAATGACAGTTTCAAGACATTCCAAGTACATGAGCGAGCAATAACGCATCGGTGCGCATACAATCACTCATGATTTTAGATTCGAATGAAGACCAAACCTTGTTCGCGTGCGTGTATTTTGTGTCTGAAAGGCCTTCACGTTAAGGATATAGATAAAACGCTTCGATCGGTGGCGCCTGAATTTCGGCACACTCGGCTACAGCTGCTCATGTACACCTATGGATACACACCTTTTCTCGTCTGTGTTAATTGAACATTATCTACGAGCAATTACGAAATTGTTCCTCTGTTAGACTGCTAACTAACTCTCCAAGTACTAAGTCATAAAATGTAACGAAAATTTACATTGTAATTGTCTGCGCTTAAAGTCATGTATTTCTCCATGTTGTTGGGGACCACTCGTATTGGTAAATTTGATGATTTGCCTACTGCATGCTTGTTTACATGGCTAACATATAAATGCTTGTTATGAAATGCTACAGAGATTATTGTCTTGTTTGAATAAACTATCAACTCTAGATTGTATGCGCTGTGGGCGCCTTCTCTGTGCGCTGTAACAGTGACAACGGTCTTTGGAACCGGAACCGAAAATTTTCGTTTCATCGCTGGTAGAACTTTGGCTTGTGGCAAATGAATGATAATGGATGCAGAAATGGATAGCTGTGGAAAACTCACAAATGTTATCAAAAGTCATGTTTCCGCCCCGTTGGACATAATTCGCGTAAAGCTCGAATAATGTAAGAAATAACTTACACCTACTTACTTTATAAGAACCTAACTATTGTGCAACAAAATCCAGAAGTTAATGCTCAGCAACTTGTGTTATTTAGATGGATGCGTTTTCGTCTTTGAAGCAATGGAACGTTAAGATATTCAAAATCCGTTAAGAAGAGATTAGGAATGATCATTTTTCTTTGCATCGAAGTGAATTTGAAAATGTTTTGGGTTTTCCTTTAATTACAGTCTACTGCAGCATTTCACTAATCCCGCCATCACATTAATAGTCAAGGTCTGTCAACAGGTGTTGGTTGTTAAAAACCTGATTGAAATATCTGCAGGTAAAAAGATGTCTGGATGCAGAAACATACATATTTAATGTAATATATTTGTGACCGGATATTTGCAGTATTTTATTTAAACATTAAACTGTACAGATGAGGTAAATAAATCCCCTTTCAGTCGGTTTTGCATCGCTTTGTTCCGCGTAAATATGCTGTGGTTGCATAACGTTCTGTTAGTTGGGGAGACAAATTTATGTCTACATTCTTGTGTGAAGAAAGGTGAGTTTATTTACTTGTGTAAGTTCACATTTAAACCACGCTTGTATAGAGGGTGGATTCCATGCTATAGATATTCCAACCTCAACCCTAACCCCTCTATCATCTTAGCAATACCCGTATATTTATTTGTTGTTATGGTTTTTGTTTAGGGGGCTTTATACATTGTTCATGTTATGATATGTAATACATGACATAACCCTCACATGTGGGTGTCAATTTAATATATTTTAAAAGTCGACACCATTTTCCCCAAACCACTTTTACGAGTCAACTTGAAAAATTACGGCCAAAATTTTAATTGAAAACAAAAAAAATTCAGAAGGCGGGGTTAAAAACGTATTTAAATTAGTTTTCTGACGATATCAGCAAATCAGCAAAGAGGATAATAAACAATAAGTTCATGGTCTCGTTTGGACCAATATGATATGTTAACATGTAGTAATATGAAAAATATGATACGACACATACTATAGGAAAACTATACCGACTATGTGATATGCATGTATATCTTGTCTATACACATTAAAGTATATGTATTTTGTCTGCCAGCTTTGAAGTATGTTCCTTTTGTTTCGAGACATTGACGTATGTGCCATTTCTTTCAAAACGTTCATTTATATGTATTTTTTCTCTAAACGTTGAAGTATATGTCTATATATATATATATATATATATATATATATATATATATATATATATATCTGTTATTTCAAGCATGTGTTTTGTTTCTAACAATTTTATTATATATCATTTGTCTCCAAACGTTAAAGTATGTGTCCTTTGTATTTCGTCCTTGTATCTTTTGTCTCCAGACATTAGCGTATGTGCCCTTTGCCATTAGACGTTGAAGTATGAGTCCTTGTCTCTAGGCGTTGAAGTATGAGTCCTTGTCTCTAGACGTTGAATTATGTGTCCTTGTCTCTAGACGATGAAGTATGTGTCCTTATCTCTAGACGTTGAAGTATGAATCCTTGTCTCTAGACGTTGAAGTATGTGTCCTTTTCTCTTGACGTTGAAGCATGAGTCCTTGTTTCTTGACGTTGAAGTATGAGTCCTTGTCTTTAGACGTTGAAGAATGTGTCCTTGTCTCTAAATGTTGAAGTATGTGTCCTTTTCTCTTGACGTTGAAGCATGAGTCCTTGTTTCTTGACGTTGAAGTATGAGTCCTTGTCTTTAGACGTTGAAGAATGTGTCCTTGTCTTCTGACGTTGAAGTATGAGTCCTTATCTCTAGACGTTGAGGTATGTGTCCATGTCTCTTGACGTTAAAATATGTGTCTTTTTCTCTTGACGTTGAAATATGTGTCCTTTTCTCTAGACGTTGAAGTATGTGTCCTTGTCTCTTGACGTTGAAGTATGAGTCCTTATCTCTAGATGTTAAAGTATGTATCCTTGTCTCTAGACGTTAAAGCATGTGTCCTTATCTCTAGACGTTGAAGTATGTGTCCTTTTCTCTTGACGTCCAAGTATGAGTCCTTGTCTTAAGACGTTGAACTATCTATCCTTGCCTCTTGACGTTGAAGTATGAGTCCTTATCTCTAGACGTTGAGGTATGTGTCCTTGTCTCTTGACGTTAAAGTATGAGTCCTTGTCTCTTGACGTTGAGGTATGTGTTCTTGTCTCTAGACGCTGAAGTATGTGTCCTTTTATCTAGACGTTGAAGTATGAGTCTTTGTCTCTAGCCGTTGAAGTATGAGTCCTTGTCTCTAGACGTTGAATTATGCGTCCTTGTCTCTAGACGTTGAAGTATGTGTCCATGTCCCTAGCCTTTCAAGTATGAGTCCTTTACCTCTAGAAGGTCTACTAATAATTGTTTGTGAAAACAATAATATATAATATGCTTGTATCTTTTTTTAATGCATATTTGTACGCATAGTATCATTTCGTTGGTACTGATTGCAAATATAAATAATGCAGGAGAAGAACGCAACATGCATGAATTGTGGATACAGTTTTAATCGTGGATACAGTTTGTCTACCATGTTTCTCAGTATGAAGTAATTGTAAAGGAATAGTCAAACATAAGCACGTGCTCATACACGAAATAGTAAGGACTGACAGCTCCTGTCAAATATTCATTTACTGACTTCGATATTCGACCTAAACTTCTAAATAAATAGACACCATTAGTAGAAATGCCCATCCATGTGTTTATACTCTCTCTCTCTCTCTCTCTCTCTCTCTCTCTCTCTCTCTCTCTCTCTCTCTCTCTCTCTCTCTCTCTCTCTCTCTCTCTCTCTCTCTCTCTCTCTCTCTCTCTCTGTTTAACACGAAATGTCAAGTAATTCCCAATATATATTTGGAGTTAAAATTGTGACCTAAAGTTTGCTGAATATTGGAATGCAGTATGTGGGCAGCTTGAGAGGACAATCAATAATTTTACTAAGAATTGGTTACCGTCTTGAATTTTTAAATTTCACTTTTGAAATCTAACAACCTTTTTAAAAGATTCTAACATGGACAAATTTCCCAAGTTTTAGAAAGCAAGGAGCAAGGTAGTAATATGTGTGTGTATGTGTGATTTGTATTATTAACGTAGCTTTAACAAGTTTTTAGTTATATCGCTACGATGTCTGCAGTGTGGCAGATTACAGTGACGTCTACCACTGTGGAATCATGATGTAGACCCTGTATCCACTAGGCCACCGGAACGGTCAAGGTAGTAATGCTCTCAGAACATGAGTGCCTTGCGATCGGTTACACCCGATTTTTGCTTATTTACTTGACCTTGCATTATCGTTCTTCTTAAGCGATGATTATTCATCGGTCATTATACATGTACTTTGTTATGCTCCAATATTGACTGGAGTAACTTAACTAAATGTTTAGTATTTATCTCGTGTATCGATGAATCTCAGCTCAAGAAAGAAATATTTTATATATGCAGTAGGAATGTGAACAAGCGGAGGGGTATCACAGCTGACAACGGTAAGGTCAGTGGAATTAAAAGAAAAAGTATTAGCGACGCGCCATAAAAATGCAACTCGTCTCCTACCAACAAATTAATAACAGAAAACAGAATACATACTTCTAGCGGTAGGTTTCTTTATGGCGCGTCTTGTACCGATACCAATCCTCTAGGGGTGCAATTTTCTGGGTTTTCTGTCGCTTCCGCGTAAGTTATTAATTCTTTAGCCTCAGTGAAGTTGCATTTTTCGTGGATCGCTGACATTATTTAGATTTTACTAACCCCAGTAGCTGTCAATATAGATACTCGTTATACTTGTGTATTTTCTCACGACAAAGTTAACGACGGTTTTTCGAAACTGGGCGTTGTGTAATTTATTATTTTAAAGCATTGACTTCAAAGCTTGATCAAGACGAAGTTAAGTGATTTAATATCACGTGCATATTATTACTTTCGGACGCGTTCAGAATACAATCTTGTATGTATATCGTGCTGCTCACATTTCTTGAATTTCACAACAAAAGCCAAATACAATTAATGATTGATAGGGTCATCATTATAACATCGATCAATAGCCTTCTAAAGACGGTAGTTAATGTTTGATGTGAATGCAAACACGAAGCAATGTGGTACAGTAGCCAAAACCGGCAGTGATCTTTAATTACATTTTTCTTGTGTTGGCTGCTACAACGTTTCATGCAACAACAAGGGCAGCTGTACTTCTGTTGTTAATACATCGGCTCATTGACTACCATCGATGCTGTTTCCACCATTACCTTTCTTACCTGATATACATGATACGTAGATGAAAAAGCAATGGTAAAATATCACATGACCATACGAAATCTTTATATTTTCATCGGATGTAGGTATATATTAAGGAAAACCGTTTACTAACGGATAATATGTTTTGAAAATATTGTTCCAAAATCTAAGAGTACAGAAATTAATTTTGCCAAAGTTGTAAGATTTATAAAATCTGTATTATACTGTTTTCATCAATTCAATTACCATTTTTGTTGTTTTAATGTTTGAAACGCACTCCACATAAACTAAGCCTCTGAAATTCATTTTAGTACATTTTTCTGTGATCTTTTGACAACTTTAGGCCTTATTTGTATGATTGATAGCAGTAATATCGATGAAAATATATTCTTTTTTGTGTTTTCAAATATTGTGTTAATGTATTTTGTGAGATAATGTGTGATCAAAACATTCTAATATTTTACGCTTTTTAAATGACTTCTTAATCATGTTGATGTATATTTAATTGGAAGTTGAACAAGAAAACTCGCTCGTAATAATCTCAGAACATATCCAACTAAGACGTAGACGTTGAACTTCGGGAATTTTCGCATATCTTCAGGCAACGTACGAGGTAAGCTGACTGACATAATGACTATGCATTAAGAAGTCGGCATTGCCTATAGGTCATTAGCAGTTAATAAAGCTAGTACAAAATAACTTACCTTCTAAACTACTTCTGGAAGCGACGTACTACGAAGGAGCACAGAGGCCTTGCGGATTGATTTATCCATTTGAAAGTATGAAGATATTTTGATATACTATCTCGAAATGTTGAATTATTATCTCGAAATTTGAGTTATTATGATATCGTCGACCAAATAACTCTAAAATGTTAGTTATTATCTCGAAATTTCCATTTAGCATCTCAACATTTTCAGTTCATGTCCAATACTTTAATCGAAGAATTAATCAAGATAAATTAATTTATGTGGCAAAAGAATCCTTTAAATCTAATGAAACAGAGAAATTATTGATTTTAGTGAAATGTAATGTAAATGATTTTAGATATAAACAAAATGATTAATTTTCTTATTTACTCCATCGTAGCGATGTATATGTACATGAACAAACAATGCTGCTTTTTCTAACATTAGGCAAAAGATGAAGTCAGAGACGGGAAGGAATAAAAAAGGCTCGATACATGGTTTTAGTGCGTGCGGAAATGTTTGCATGTACAGGGATACTTCTTATAAGAAGGAATATTTAAATCTGCATTTTAGATTCTGAGTGAACATTTCTATTTGGTTCTTTATCGTAGTTCGTAATTCCCAAATACTCCCTGGTCTAGATGTGATAAAACTCTAAGCTAGTCACATAAAACTTTAAGGTTCACTGCTTATTCGAAATCCGATACTTCACATATGGTTTTCTTTGATGTACCAACACATTATAAGGAACGTGAACTCAAAATACCCGAACCCATGCAATCTCGCCTCTTGATAATTCTTTAACAGGATTTGACCTAATTTCGTTTTACTCTTATAGGTGAGATAAATAAGCCTATGTTACGGAACATTAATAAAAGTGTCCTTCATAAGTTGAAATTAAAATGAGCTTATCACATTCATAATGCAAGTTTTATTTTTCTTTCCAATTTAATATCAGCATAAATCCGTGTAATTTGTTTCTTATTCGATTCTTTACTATATATGTGCCTTCCATTTAAATTCCCGCTAACATAGGTGATGTGTGGATGGAATGGGATAAGCAAAATCATATCTCATAATTTTGATATAACTCTGATTGCGTTTAATGTAAAGCATGCAGTTATCAATGACCATAAAATCTGAATAGATGTAAAGTATGAACGATTAATGTTACCACGGACTTAACACACACACACACACACACACACACACACACACACACACACACACACACACATATATATATATATATATATATATATATATATATATATATATAGTTACAATATATTTCAAAGAAAATGACGCACACCAATGAATGCTGTATGAAGGCCTTATGTGGAGTAAATCAAATTTCATCTAATGAAAGGTAATGTTTTATTGGTTAAGTCGAAAATATGATTGGCACTTTTTCAGTTTGCAAAGTAATTAGGTATAACTGTCACGATCAAATGATTTAATGTTTGACTTAATCTCGACGCCAATATTTTTTAGTTGTTACGTCTTTGTATATTTGAATTTATTTTGGCTAGTAAGAAGAAAACTAATATACCCTTTTTACTTCTCTTTGGTAATTCTATGCTGGCCTAAGATTCCTTTACGGAAAATTTCTAAAAGAATAGGCTTCTCTAACTAATTATGATAAATGCTTTCCTGTTCAGGAGTCCATTTGCGTATCGGGATCATATGAATGGACAACTCGTTAAACACATACTTGGCATAATACGAAAGGTCATCGGGTGGAATTAGTCTTGTGTGCTGTTCAGCTTAATGCTTTTTTGGTCGGAGCATTATAGAGAGGCAAGGAGGAAAACTACACTCACACACACTCACAAGCATGGACACAACATTTGTTGAGAGGAAAGATTTAATTTAGCTCCATTAAAGGATCTATCTGCGTCTATCCTATTCCACTTTTCTTCCATCTCCCTTGACTCCAAGATCCAGACAATTCCTCTTTATCCATAATCAAAGGTAAAAGTACATGCAATTATATGCATTCTTTAATTTTAAAAAGGTAGATCAACAGAGCGTCCAAATATATTACTTATTCGTTGTTACATGCAATATTTTTTTTCAGCAAGAAGATGAAGAGTTTAACACGTGATACAATATACCATTGTGTCTCCCACTAGGAACAAATAACACTCAGACTTTAGAAGCATTAATAATGCCTGAACTGGTAATGTATCACAAATTATACAGACCTTCTGGAGGCCTTGCATAATCACTCCTGTGTACAACAACTGTTACAGACATTTTACTGGAGGCATTTAACGATAACACCTAAGTATGGCAAATAGTTAATATCTGATACGCCTTGCATGATCGCGCCTGATGCGGCAAATGGTACAGAACTTCTACTGGAGGCCTTGCATGTTCACGCCCGAGCGTGGCAAAATGGTACAGAACTTCTAATGGAGATCTTGCATGATCGCGCCTGATACGGTAAACGGTACAGAACGTCTACTGGAGGCCTTGCATGGTCACGCCTAATACTGTAAACAGTACAGAACGTCTATTGGAGGCCTTACACGGTCACGCCTGAGTACGGCAAATGGTACAGAACTTTTACTGGAGGTTTTGCAAGATCGTGCGTTTCAACTGAATTGCATGATATTGATCCATGTTCAGACTTGGCAACTATCGCAGAGAACGCAGTGACGTCAGTGGAAGTAAATGAACTTAGAGACGTAATAAAAGTTGTTATGCATCAGTAGGGTTAGCTATTAAATTTTCATCGTCCATAAAATCTTTGTAGGTCATTCAATACTTAACAAAATGGTCTTTAATTTCCTGTTTCAATGATTTATGACCTGCCACATACGTTTCTTGATGAGGAAGACATATGTGATCACTATCATTGTACTCCACTTAAACAAACTCATAAATACCTCACTCACTAGAATATAGTTTTCGTTTTGCATTTGACACGAGGAATTTGAGGTCTTGAGGTACAGATCGGAAACATGCTTATATATTAGGTTGGTATTGTACTGGCAGTTAGTGACATAGTACATTGACATAGTACATTGACATAGTTCATTTTATGTACTTTGTTTTCATAAAGCCTTTACTTGTGGATAAATATTCAACTACAAATAGCGCAAGGAAATGCATACCAACCATTACAGCGATTGATGATTTGGGATTGGTTCAATCATTTGGTAAGTACAATTTTAACTTATTACATAAGTAAAATAATTCAACAGTTCACAAGCAATCATCCTTAGTGTTTTCTGGCGTGTTTCGTTATATTAAAGCAAAAACACAAATTAAAATTATGTTTCAGAATGAATTAAAAGTTATATTTTATTCTTCACCATCATTATATTTCTGGCACATCAAGTAAAAGTGTTACAAATACAATACAATACAAGAAAAATTATATTTTATGTTTACTATGAATTCACAACTACAGGCCCTTGGGGGAAACACATAATATAAACACCTTTTGAAACTTTCTGATACAAGCGGAGTCAACTATAACTAAACTCTTGAGATAGTTCCATATATATATATATATATATATATATATATATATATATATATATATATATATATATATATATATATATATATATATATATATATATATCGCGCATACTACTTCCACGGATTTTGCATAATTAGCCAACACATGTTTGTTGAATGGTATATCTTGACATCAAAAGCTTCAGAGGTAGAGCAAACAATTTGCTATCTACTAGATGAACTCTTTCTAAGACATTTTTCCACCTCTGTAATGTACACCCATGTTGAAGGTTGGTGTGTATCAATATTGTGCAGTAAAAATATGCCAGAGTGTTTGAAAGCTTATATATGTTCTGTAACAATGTGGTATGACTGTGTTTGGAAGATATTCATGATATGTAACAATTTGTATTTGAAACTATCCACTTGAAAACATTGCAAAGTGTACGTTTTGTTGACAAAACTAAACTATAATACTTTCTGTATAAATATTTTCTGTACTAGGGCTTCGTTTCACATCATGATTTGATACTTTTCATCACTAGAATTTCACTGATGCTGAACATTGTAATGAATTCATCTTTATGTTTCATCTCAGAGAAAAGAACATTGTTGGAGATGGTATACGGAAAACATGATTCTTGTTCATATTACATATCAAACTCAATATTTCTCCCACTTAGTAAAATCACAAACAAACAACACAACAAAACAAACACAAAACAACATAGCGTTTCACTATGTAATATTCAAAAGCTTCCATCCAAGGTAAATCATTTATCGATCGATAAATCGGGAATTTTCACTGAGGATTACGACATTGTTACCTTAAATTGTTGCTGACTTATATGTATTCACTTGTATTCAGAACAAAGTGCGCCACGTGTGATAAAATAGTCTTACAGGTAATCGCCATTGACTAGCGAAGATGTTCTATTGTATTTATTAAGTGTTCATAAACATGTAATGGGTGATGCAGTATGTCATATTATACAATATCGATTCATTAGTATTTTAACAACTGGCCTTGATTACACAGTATATAAATGTTATATGTGGAATTGAAAAATCTTGGTACTGCAAGCAGCTGAGAACGAGTATCTGCTAAATATAAAACATTTCAGCCTTGCCGATCTTATTTGCCTTTTTGGGAGCCGCAGTAGTTCACTTGATACTACGTGAAATGATAGTCCAAAGATGGCGGATTTAATATCTTTGGAAACGTCCGATGGCTCCCGTTTGCTTGGCATAATTTAGCTAATAAAGTGTTCAATGCAACATTTGGTAACAAAACTAAAACAAAACAAAACAAGACTAACATGAAAACAAGCAAAACACAACAGAACAAAAAAAAAGAAAAACAACAAAAAATAGAAGACACAAAAACTTAAACACAAAACAAAGCAAAACTAAGACATCACTATGTGCTGACATATTACTGCTCAATCATTAAATAATAAAGTCGATGATATTTTTAAAAACTCGGACATAGATTATAACATTTGTTATCTGTTACATTTGAGGGGGCGCGGGTGTTCATCACCAGGATACTATTGCTTACTTTCAAATAGTGCATTGCCCTTATATTATTTATTATTTAACACCCCAATCCCCCAAGGAAATATAATTTAGAAATTGCATTCACTATCATGGCTATAGACCATATATAATTATGATACTTTTTAGAGGTTCCATAGGTAAAAGAAATACCAGTAATTGCTAAATTGTGATAGTAACTTTATTTAACCAATGATTTTGTCAACGTTAATGTCACATTATATAATTTATTTGTCTTTAAGTGTGCTCTTCAGTGCATCCGTCCGTTTGTCATTCAATCTGGAAATGTATATTTTCTATGACACGACGATACGTACAAATGGAGTCATTTTTTCTAGCAGGTAGGAGGCTATACTTAAATGTTTAACTTCTGCAAAATTGCATAATTAGTGGTGTCCTACGTTCTTGACTTAG
>JARLTB010000086.1:3332500-3385000 GCA_030141615.1 Unio pictorum | reverse complement strand
CCAGTCTGTGCACGGATATTTCAGTAAATATGAACGTATTTCTCTGCTTACGTTGTGCTCACGAATGATAAGCTCTACCATTAGAACTATATGCGAAATATTTAACAGTTGCCTCGATCTTATGTAGAAAAGTAAGATATTAGATACCGCTGTTTCGTTTTTTACTGCGTGGAATAGTATACAGGACTGTCGTAGCACGAATGCTAACTTCACATCACGTAGTATTCAATCAGCAGCAGAAAATAAACATTCTTTTTATTTCATAAGGCAATCAAAAAGCTGAAATATTATCAGTCCTTTACAAAGAAGTAGCTAAACTAGCGATCATCTATTTTCGACTTGACATACAGCTGTGGGTTACATATTAGGATATTTATCAATAAAGGTAAATATGTTTATTTGGGTCTGGATCTAGGATATTATAATGTATCTTTGATGCACCGGATGTTTCTTATGTTATTTTTTGTAGTCTTAATAACAGTGTTTATCTATATTTATAACATATTCTTTCAGGGATGAACGTTAGGCCTACATTCTTAATTGTTATATAGTCTTGTTTACGTGAGCATTATTCATCTTTGCGAGAACCTCACAAATAAGATATTTCCAAATTCTAAATATCTTACAAATAAAGGTAAGCAATGTAAAGGATAACTTGGATACAAGATCAACAAAGAATCTGTAACGTTTGCTTCACAACAACCAATAGAAGAAAAAAAAGAATCACGTCGATAGATCTTGGCAGACAACATAACAAAATCATAACAGTAATGTAAGTAAGCAACCGCTGAATGCTTGAAGAAAGAACAACATGAGTTATAAATCACGGCACCCTGAAATCATACTGTGACATACGGAAATAATCCACTAGTATTGTCACGAGTGGCTTCCCTTAATTAGCAGTATTTTTTTAATCAGTTATTATAGTTGCACACTGCAAGCTTTCTAAGACGTTGATTAACATATAGTTAGGTCCAAATCCACCCTTCAAATATGGATATTAGTGAAATTCAAAGACTGTTTATTATGTTTTCATTGATCGAACAATTAATATAATCAAGGGCATACACGTTTACCTGAGAGATTATAAATTCTATGGGATTCAAGACGGAAATATCTTTCTTACACAACAAGCCTTAAAGGCAATGTGCTATTGATCTTATGAATTGTTTCAACTGATTAGGTAACATATATTTATACATGCAGGAAAATGTAAATGTAAATTATTATTAATTCAATGTAGCATGCTCAATTAAGTTTTGCTGTAGAATTTCTATTTGGCACGCCCTAAATTATATTCCATACTGAGGATAATCCGCGGTTCATGAAAAAAGTGTGACGTGCACCAATATTAAAAATGTACATATTCAATTTAAAAGCGAATATAAAATTCCTTTCTGTATGGGCCACACTGACGTTAAGCAAGGAACCGAATATCTTGATAAATACACAACTTCCACCACTTTATCATTTAAACGAGAAACATTTAATATACTGGTATTTCAATCAGCATGATCGGTATTAAATATCATACAATTCTGGATACCATACCCTACTGTTGATCGCCAGACAAATTACACATGTTTGAGTTGATGGGAGTAGCTATTTGTTTTTGTTCGTGAATATCACATTATGTTTAGCGGTCCTATAGCTGTTATTGTTATTGCATGCAATCACAAAGTAATATTTACCTACAAATCCTTTTGGTCAGATGCGTTTACCGAAAACGAATTTTAGTCCGTAACGTTGGGCGGCGTTTTGGTAGGACCTCTGGTCTCACTATAACCAGTCATATCGCCTGCAGATTTGGATATACGTTGTTGTTGCTGTCAGATTGATCGTCACATCTTCCTGAGAGAGAGAGAGAGAGAGAGAGAGAGAGAGAGAGAGAGAGAGAGAGAGAGTAATATAATTTGTGACGCGATGTGTATGTGTTTGTATCTATGTAAATGTAGTGTGTTATTAATAATTCAGCACATTTCTTTATATAATAAGTGTAGGAGCGTTGGTCACCGCACACATCATTTTGGATAATAGTCCCAATTTGGTGTTGATTTGTAGTTAAAAGGTGGGATGTTTTTAAAACATCAGAAAGAGAGCACATGGGGAACGTTTCAAACACTCATTGACCCGATAAATAGGATGTTCTAGGTATTTATGGCGACTGATATGCCAACGTAGGAGAAGGTGCAAAGACAGACATGCGCGAAGTCTCTTGTCCATATTTTATTGAACAGAATAGTGTGAAAGAGTTAAAGCTCATGTACTTCGCCACCTACAATTACCCTGTACCAACAAACACCTTAAATTAGAAGATCTACTTGACACAGTCCAGACTGAAAACATCACAACCGGATTGATTGCAACTTCGTGGGGAAGATCTTCAGTCCAATGTTAACATTGCTAAAACGCGCAAGTTTCCCAGGAGCTGCCACAAGAAACAGTCATGATTTGCTGATCATGACTCTCACGTGTTGTACTGCTTCATGTAGCTAAGAAAGTTAATGGTCAGGTCTAAACTTCACAAACATAAACAAGCATGTGTAGCATCACATGCGCATCGTTTACTATTTTGGGTGGTGTATACATAATAAAGCAATCCGTGGTCACCATTTTCATGACGGCAGCAATAGGCACAGCAGCCGAGATCCTTGGAAAGCACTGTAAGATAAAGAAGCAATGGGTCACGTCAGATATTTTCAGCATCCGTGATGTGAGGAGAAAAGTGATGACACCTTAATGGACTAGTAAGTACAGAGAGATTACCCACATGCTTTAAAAGAGCTTAAATAAAGGGAATGAAAGCTGGAAAGATGAGCAATATAAGGAGGTCTAAGAAAGCCTGAACCAGAAGAGCACAAACACGGCATACCGAGTGCTTAAAGACCTGCCGAAAACGAAATACGGGAATGCTACCACGATTAAGGACATGGCAGGTAATTTTTACACAGAAGCTCACGAGATTGTTGTCAGACGGACGGAATAATGTTCTGAGCTTTGCAGCCAGGAGACTTCTGGAGACCAAGTTATAATGAACTTCCCACTGACCAAAATAGAGGTTGACAAAACGGAAGAAGTAGAGGCTGCAATAACGGCACTAAACAAAGGGAGGTAATCTGGGGCAGACAATATACCAACGAAGTTGTGAAAAAGTAGATGTCCTAACAACAATCTGCAACACAATATGGCAAACAGAAGGATGATCGTATGCAGCCAGTCTATAACCATCATTATTCCTAAGATTGGGAATTTTCAGCTATTTGTAGATCTACAGAACAATCAGCTGCATCAGTCACCGCAGCGCGGGTATCCTTAAAATCAATCTCAACTGAATGAAACTCCAACATGTATGTTTCAGAACAAGATGTTGCATTACAGGACATATCCCTAGTCTTAGAATCCTCTATCAAATGTATAATCAGCATCAACAATACCGCTATATGGTCTTCATTCACGTTAGAAAGGCTTTTAACATGGTATGACATGCACTCATAGGGACAATCACGCGGATATACAACATAAATGCAAAATTAATAATGAACACATAAAACCTGTAAAAGTCAATATCAAAATAAGTGATTCGTTCAGTACCATAGTCTTTGTCAAACTTTAGTGCTTTCTCTCACCCAATCGCTTCAACATCTACCTGTCTGATCCAGACTCGTCGACATCTACCTGGAATGGACCACGTCCAATGCCTGGGAAAATCACGAGGGCAGCGTTCACTTCACTGATGATATCTAACAATTAGAAGGAGACAAACATGTAGTGGACAGTCTAGCAAATCGTCCCAACGATGCGTCACGATGAAGTGAATGTCAGTGCTGAAAAGGCCAAACAAATGCAACCGCTCGGGTGGCCTAGTGGCTAGAACGTCCGCCGCGGAAGAGGAAGGTCGTGGGTTTGATCCCCGGCCAAGTCATACCAAAGACTTACAAAAATGGTGCTAACAGCTGCCTCGATTGACGTTCAGCATTAAAAGGCTAGTGTTAGGACTTGTCGGCCTGGTGTCCGGATAATGTGACTGGGTGAGACATCATTCTACATGTCTACAGCTTGATGCCCCAGTGCCAGATATCACTATAAACTGCCTCACTGCAGAGATCGTACCGATATGACTGAAACATTGTTAAAAGCTACGTTAAAAATCCTAATCAACAAACAAACAAACAAAACCAAGCAAATGCAAACAACCATTTAGCACCCAACATGTATTTAGAGTGAATGGACGGTAGCTGGGCACAGTGACAATCATCAAGTATCTAGATGCTAGAACCTTTGATGAAGGTTTACAAAATGAGGTTCTTTATATTACTGTGCAGGCAACAACTCTTCATGCTTGGTTGTAGCATATCTGGAATTACAGAAACATCACGCATGGGTCCAGATCACGCTAATGCTCTCCCTCATGTCTATATTGATGTATACATGGACAATGAGAGCTGAACTAGATAACGGAATCCATGCTTTAGAGAAGATAAGTTGCCATAGGATCCTGAAAGTCTCTTTCTTAAACCATGTCTCATATAACAATATGCTCATTAGGTTCCAAGGTGCGTTTGTACCATATAAAGATCAGATCACCACCGTAACGAAACGCAAACTAAAATGATATTGTCACATCTCACGCTCATCTCGCCTGTCAAAGATTATGTTACAGGGCACAGTGAGAGGAAAGAGAAATACATCAGACATGAAACGGGATAGGAAAGAAACAGCAAAGAGTGGAGAAGCATATGCTTTGTCAAAGACCCAAATATCAGTGGATAATAAGACACAGTGGAGACATAATATTGGAGAATCGTTGGTAAAATACTTGGTGGGGACAGTGCCATTATTAACAGACTCTCTGTCTTCCATCTCCAAATCTTTTTTGAAGAAATATTGTTGCTGCTGAAGTTCTGCTTCTTAATGCCTTAACCGCGCATGTGTACTTTCACTGAAACTACACAATTCCTTCTCCCTTGCATCTCACACACCCGTCGTCTTCTCCAGCGCCAATGCGAATCTGGTTTTCGCCACTTCTTAATGTATCACCTCTCTGATTAACCCATTATGAATTTAGGATACGATGCCCAGCTACAAGTAAGAAAGTTTTGGGCAAACGTGTCACCTTTCGGCCTGGTCCTGGAGGTGTTGTACACTTTCCAAGAGTGACAGAGCAGTACTCAGACGACCGACTTTGCAGTGGTGGTTATCAATATTCGTCGTTGTCGATTATACAATGAATAGCTTTAATGAATGAATGATTTTCGCATTTGGTAGCGTGCGGCCATTCGACTACGCGCACCCGGATACGTTGTACACACAGTGTACTTTTACATACTCGTCGAATATATGCAAGGCACCCTTTTGACACTTTACTGTGTGCAGAACGTACTCTTTAATTGTAATTATCCAGATGGGGGATATAAGTGAATGGCATGACTTGAGACACCAAGCAGCAGCGGTTATGTTGCTGAGACCACTTAAATATACTTTTAATCAAACTCTACCCAGTTATAAAATACTGAATGTCTCTAACAACCATATATTTATCAGCCAAATCTTGACATTGAGATTTATAATAACAGTTTAAAAATTCTATAATAACAGTTTAAAAATTCTATACTCTTTACCACTTTTTGACTTTTGTGTACATAATGTGTTTTCGATTAAAGAATCAATTCAGTACTGGGCGAGAGTATGTCATTATTATTTTAGTGATCTTAATTTGTTATAAACTGTCATCATTTAATTGTGAAGCAGTAACAGAATGGATCAAATTTGTGCATTACAAACAGCTTTAATCAGCTGGGTTTTTAACGACAAAATGGAAACGTTTCGGCACTGTTGATATATGTTTATACTAGGATGAGTCCCTGGTGACAGTTGATATGCAGCTGGAGGTGTCACCTGAGTTTGTGGCTCAATTCATGATCTTTTGATGGCTGATGGGTCTTGTCGGTCCAATCCTTCAAGTAGTTCAGCGTTAGATGTTTTGTCGTTATTGTGACTTCCTCTGTGTCGAAATTGATGTATCTTATCAGGGCATTGAATACAACGTGCATTTTACAGCAAATGTATATTTTTCTATATCAATGAATGTTTTCAATCAACTGTAGTAGTTTACCTTTCGCTGTCTTTTTAAACACAATATCCGCCTGATTAGAGGACCCTCTGAGTATCGCTAAAAAGCTGATTGTCTGCTTCACGGTTTTTGTCTTGCTTGTTGCATTGATGATTGTTTGAGCAATGATTTATTTTGTACCATGTCTGAAGTTGCCTGTTGCCGTTGTTGTTGTTGGTCATTGTCATCAATGAGATGTGGATTGGGTACACTTTCCTTCCGTATTCCTTGGTCTTCTTTTTATCTCATTCCTTGACTCTTACATTCTTTAGCCATTAGTTGTAGCAGGTGGTAATGGCGTTGGTGGAATTGAAGCTTGCTTGGACAATTGAGTTTGAGTTTGTGTGCTTCGGGTCGGGCGCATGGTTTCAGGGTCTGCTATGTTAACTCCGCTATGGCATAGGTCTCCCTCTCCTTCTTTCCTGGTGTTTCCTTACTTCCTTTGTTAATTCTTAAAAGATTAGGAGATGCATCTTCCTCTTCTCATGAGCTCGGCAGTCAATAACCTGATGCGGCTATTATGTCTGCGCCTTTCGGTGAACTTAAAACTTTGGCAGGACTCGTTTGCACTACACGCGCCTAGTTATATTGAACAGTGTTGTGCTCAGTACGTTTCATAGCCGTATATTATTTTTAGCTCGATTATTTCATTAAGTGTTGCACACTCTGGTTTATAAATTTCGACATGAAATGACATTTGATATCATCTATGTGCGCGGCCTGTTATAACATAATGGTTTAATTTCGCAATTAGACCTTTTGTCCAAATATGATCACGGAACTTTGTAAGAGCAAGCAAGAATGCTATTAGGTTGCGACTGCATTTCCTATTTACATTGGAAACCAGAATTATGCTTCATTACATGGGTATTCATTTATCTAACTTAGGCTGGATCATTGAGTTTGATATAGCTTTACTTTAAGATGGTTCTCTACCCTATTATTCATCTTCGTCTCTACAATTTTACAAATACCGTCAATGAGATTGGCCTGTACGAAATGGTATCCAATGGCTCTATTCCCGGTATTTGAAAATGGGATGATGACAGCCTGTGTATAGCGCGACAGTATTTTACCTATTGCTAAATCAGATTCAGAATATCCGTTATAGCCCGTGGAGCATTTTCTGGAAAATTCTTTGATATAAATTCTTCAGTCAATCATATCCTCACCAGGAGATGTGTTTTATTTCTTAGTTAGTGTTTTGTGCAACTCGTTCACATTGATGTACTTAAGGAGCTCGAGTGATTGCACATAACAGCGAAAAAGTGCGTGGGTGGGTTGTCTTACTCTACTTTACTACTATACTTCTGGAATTTCTCAGAATGTTTATAGCTATTATTCATACCAGCAACAAGTGTGGTGAATTTGTTCAATTTCTCCCAGCATGTGGTAAGTCCGGATAATTTTGAGTTCGAAAAGGTAAGTTTGCCTTGTGTAAAACATAAGTAAAAACGTGTTACAAATTAGATGTATGGTTTAATAATGAAAATAACTTTATCCTTCATTTCAGTGTTCGTGTAGAGATTATGTTTTTTTCTTCTATTTGTTCTTTTTATTTGTAGGCAAGGAGAATTTGAGAATTTGTAGTATGTGTAAATTTGTTTAGTGCCTTTTGCCTCCTTTATAGCCCGCATGCTATGAACCTCTAATCCAGTATTTTACAATATACATAGTTGTAAACAAAGCAGAACATATATCTCTGAGACAAAATACAAATTATGGCAATGCGGTGAAACGAAACCAATGTTTTCTTATAAACATTATATTCCGCTCAATACCGATTTTTATGTTTTGTAGTTTTGCATTTTTATCTGCATACAATACCGTTATTCTACGTAATCTAGCAAACATTGGGTCATATATACTATCTTGAACAGCTGACATTTGCATTTAAAACATTCAGTATTTTGTTCCCTGTTGATTAATCGTTTAGATAAGAAGTGCATTATTAAATATTTGACGTATATTCTACCGTGTTAAATTAATTTGAAAAACATCTTGATAAACAACATTCACATGAAACTATTTAGTTTTGAGAGAAAAATGCATAAAGACAGAGATGCCTTAAATCTCTTCCATCTATTTCACATGACTGACAATTATTATCAAAATATATTAAAGAACGCAAACAGGCAATACCTCTCGACGCATTTGTTCTGATAATGGCCCATCCGACAGTTATTGTTTTGCCGAAATGGAGTCCAATTAAGTTCAATAAATCAGAACGTTCCACCGCTTTAATAGAGTATTATCATCTGAAAATATGAATATAAACTTGTAATTGTACTCTACAGATATTATTTCCAGACACAAGGCACCGGTAAATTCCTACTTTAAGGCTTTTACTAATATGGGCGGAACTCTGGTGAGAAGCAGACGGACCTTTCATAGCAATACACAATTATTTGATGCTACAATAAACAATGCAATGTGCTGTCAATTCTAGTGGCAAATATACTTTCTTCTTTGTTAGTTTATCTTATAAATCTTCATTTTATCTAGTATGCCTTTTTATTTCTGAGAAAAATCAATGCATAGTTTAAATGTGTCTGAGGCTACACAGAATATTAAAATTGGGTACCCCTTTTCTTCTGTAAAAATCTGGCTTTGGCATCTCCCATTCACAGTATAATTGGTTGCTAGACCGACAGATCATGTAGTATCGTTGCATATGGCCATTTGTCGGCTAGACATTTTTTCAATATTTTATATATTTTGACAGGTGATGTATAATTCTTACTTGACGATAAGTCAATATTATTTGACTACATAGAATAAAGTTAATTTTTGTGAACAACTAAAGATTGACCAATGTGTCCAACACGTTATCAACCAATATATTTTCTTACTAATACATGTTTGATACTATTAAGTAACTACGTTTTACTAGCGTGACCATCCATATTCAAATGTGGCATATATTACCGTCCCTTTTGTTAGTGATTGACCATTTTGAAACTTTGTTCTTTAAGTATGCATTAACATTTACGTAGGGCATATACTATAGAGAATGTTGGGAAAACATTAGTAAAGGAAATATAGATTACCGAATCTGTAAAGTGTTTCTAACTCAAGGAGATTAACGTGTCAGCAGACATAAAAAAAATTAAAGGTCTTGTGATGGAAATCAGCAAATTAGTATGGATTCTAGTAAATACAGGTATAAATTGTTTGCACAATACACGGAAGTTTCAGTTTTAAAGTCTAAATAATAGATGCAAACGCGATACAGCTTTAGTCGGCTATAACGAATTGGTTTCATATAGACCTGATAGTTTCAAACTGAGTAACAGAATGAAGCAAAATCAACAAGTTTAATAAATTACAATAAACTATTTAATGCCCACAAATACAGAGTAAAAAAGGAAACTTTATATAGAACTAAACTCAAGGGGGGATTAGCCTTACTTAGTCCCCCCTTAATAAAATGTAAAAATATATTAAATAGGTTATAAAGATTAAGCAACGCACCACATGTACCATGGGAGGCATTATACATTTTCTGGCTAGGTTTTGGAATGAGAAACAAACTAGACATATACACAAACAACAAATTAGTGAAAAAAATAGACGCACCTCATTTATATAGGGGGATCAAAGAAATTTTATATAGGTATAGGGACAATAAAGAATTATGGGCACTGAAAAATGACAAAACATATAACTGGCTTTTAGAATTAAATTCCACCCAAAATAAATCTAAGGTACAATTACAATACCCATCTGTTAACTGGGACAGAGTTTGGAGGCATTGGTCCGGCATTAACTCGTTTAAGGTACAAAGTATCATGTACACGTACCTCCACAACGCCTGGCTAACAGGCGAAGTGGCAATTAAACGAAGATTAATAAGGACCCCTGTTAGTTGCCCTCTATGCAATCATGCCCCGTATACAAAAAACCACACAATTACAGAATGTGACAAAACAAAGGAAGAAAGGATCAAACTAATAATTGAAATAATGAAGGTAGACAAATATGACAGACGTCAATTACTCTTCCTAGACGGAAACTTGAATAAACATTTGGTTAGACAAATAACGGACTTTATAACGAAAACGCTTATAAGATGTGGTCCACTAATGGAGGTTAGGGAAAAACTTGTAAAACTAAATTAAATTTAAAAAAACAAAATTAATTTACTAATTTAAAAAAAACAACAAATGGTTATATCCAAATGCTATTACTGTATATACTTTAAATTAAATAACTACTACTTGTGAGGGGAAAGTACATATGAGGACGCCATGGGGCTATGTCACATGGCGCCACGCGAAGTGAACAGGCCTGTGGTAGAGTTTGGAAAAAATACCCAAAAATTCAGATAACTAAAATACATTAAGTGCACACTTCTTTTCTCTGGATTCTATATCCATACTTTTCCTACCATATCTATCTCCCGAAATAGATATGGTCCCGTTTAAGGGAAACTAAACCATTTTGGACAAATTATTATTAATTTTAAATACATTAAATAAATAAAGGCCGGGCAAATTGAGACAGGAACTGTACAGCTAAATAAATTTGTACAGGTCCTCTCTCAAGGTGGACGGACCTAGTGAAATAAATATTTCTAGATAAATTGAAGTACACTAAATATCTAAATATAATGCACTTCAATTTATACAAAATTTCAAATTTAAAATAAAATTAAAAATTAAAATAATCAACAAAATGTCTTTAATTTCTAAAAAAAAGACACAAATAAGACAACTGGTACAAATTTGAAAGAAATGGCTTTCCTTCACAAAAACACAAGGTATATACCTTTTATAGCAAACAGACATATAGCATTAACACAAATAGCAAACACAAGGAAATAGGTGACCACTAGCCATGGTCAAAAGAAAAAGACAAGAGTAGACTACTAGAGTGGGTAGATCAAATCCCAACTAGTAAGGATCTACTGAAAAAACACTAGGGAAACGAAAATACTCCAAATCAAATCTTATGACCCCGATGGGGAAAACTAAATGGGACTTCTAACCGCAATAAAAAACAAACAAACAACATAATTGGGAGAACACAAACACACATAAAAACTTTTTACTTTTTTTTTTATTAGGGGGGTATCTGTCTGGTGCCCCCCCCCCCAAAAAAAAAAAAAGAAAAAACAAAAACAAATACAGAGTGAAAACTTACACATTTGTGAAGTAAAACCGCAAAAATCTAAAAGTTCAATCACGAGTTAAACAAATGAAGGGTTCCGAATACATTTTAGTCTTGACAAGGCTAATGTACCAAACGTTTTAATGTGTCACAGCGTAATAATTTAGAATAAATTTAAATATAAATCCGCGATGTGCCTAAAACAGTGTTCTAATCGAAAAATCACTCCGCGATTTCACTTCCAACATATGTTGCTGGGTATAGACTCTTATCAAATTATGTATGCAAAGGATAATATGTTATTCTGCAAAATGATATTTGAAAATTAATAAATAACTGCCCACCCAGTCCTCTTTGTACATACTGTCATCTGACCTATGCCACACCAATCTACATAGGAAGTGTATCACCTTCCCATAAAATCTGCAAACAGGTTCGTTTCCGGATAATACTAAATTTTTAAACAATATCAGGCCTTGAACTTAACTTTAGGCAAACCACTCGACAAGAATCAAGTAGGCAATATAATGTCTCGTGGAAAACCTGTCCCTAATTCAAATCAAACAAAACATGTTGTTTACAAATTATCATTATCTTCAAGAATGCTATGCATCAATCAATAGTTGTGTTGTGTAATCAACCACTATCATGGACATTTATATATATGTATATATATATATATATATATATATATATATATATATATATATAGATATAGATATAGATATAGATATAGATATACATATACATACATGCATGCATGCATGCATGCATGCATGCATGCATGCATGCATACATACATACATACATACATACATACATACATACATACATACATACATACATACATACATACATACATACATACATACATACATACATACATACATACATACATACATACATATATATGCATATACATACATAAATATATATACATATACATACATACATATACATACATACATATCTAGACATACATACATATACATACATATCTATACATACATACATACATACATACATACATACATACATACATACATACATACATACATACATACATACATACATACATACATACATACATACATACATACATACATACATACATACATACATACATACATACATACATACATACATACATACATACATACATACATATACGTAACACGTCACCTCATAACCAGAGAGAAAATTTTATCCACTGATGCTTTCTTAAATATATTAATCAACGATACGCATACCCAAAATTATATTCAAAATAAGGCAACATAACACTTATTTACACGTGGAAATGCTTCCAAAAACATGATATGCTTGTTATGTATTTGTGTTTCCATATCACACTCTACTTCAACAATCTCCAATTTTGTTTATCATTCTTCTATTGAAGGTAAGTGGGTTTTGATCACTGATTACATTGATCGGAGAAGGAGGTGAATCAATACACGCTTCAAGTGGTTACAGATAGCATATATAAGCAACCTATTTCTTCTCGATTGCGACATAATTGGCCCCTTACAAACAAAAACGACCATGTGAATAGGCTGTCTATATTATCTGGCTTTTTCAACCTGTATCAATTAGAAACAAAGTACCTTTTTGGCAATAGAGTACTAGTATGAGATTGAAATGATTCGAAATAAAGATGATCATCAGCTACAAAAACATTCTACCCCTTTTTGTTATCACGGCAGGTCTTGACATAACATTGGATGGACTTCCATAACTTGTAAAATAATATAAGCTCTTTGAATTTATAGCAAATATGATAAACATTGTTGGCTGAACACAACATATAAAAAAGTTGTTTTCCCGTGCTAATTCGACATCGGGTTGGTCCAGTTTCTTTGTCGAGTCTAGATGCTTAAGTTAATAATTTCTAACCCCTTTAACATGAATACTTCGACCATGTTATAACCGGTACTGTGTTGTACCGAAAGTGAAATGGACTTCACGGGCTTTGCCAATTAATGCGCTTTATAATAATAACTTCGAATGCTCTCATTGAAGTTTCAATTTGAACTGTGAATGCGACCGAAGGGCAAAATACTGGAGGAATCGGTAACTGCTGGTAACAAAGATCTTGCGTTGTCTGCTTCCACCGTCCTCATTTTTTGTGCCAAATAACAACAGAGAATTAAGCAAAAATGAATACAAGACTTAAATGGAGATTATCAGGGAGAGACATCTCGTGTCACTAAGTGAAGATTAAATGATACTGTCAACACAATAAACATGGAGTGGTACATAGCTATGTATTACTTTGGCAAAGTGACAAAATGCAAAATGACTGCTTTGTGTGCTAATTACTAGATGTTTTATTTTCGCCACAGTACAGTTATTCATGAAGACAGCTCAATCAGCCATACAGTCGCCACAAAGTTTTATACAAGTCTGAATGTCACTTGATAGGCATAACATACAATATAATTAAACTGCAATGTAATAGTAGCTTCAGTGGTATATGCATCCAAGCATGGGAACCTTAAATGGCGGGTGTCTGAATGAGTATGATAACAAGTAGAAAGGATGTAGGTTACTGGCTCTCTGAAAAGAAGGAACCGCAGTATCTGGTTTATAATGCTGTATGCTTTTAATATTCCCTGGCTGTGGCAGTAGATGGAATGATGGATTAATGTCGGTTTGATCCACATTTATTGACACTGTTGTACCGACAAGGAATCGGTGGTAATGGCCTTAATGTGATGAAGCAATGTGATACATCGTAAGACTCCATTCATGCCATCATGTGGTTAGAGTGGGCTAGCTGACTGATATTTTCCCCAGAATTACTGCTGACATAGCCTTCTCAGCCAAGGGTTCTAATTATGTGCACATGATATCAAGCACATTGAAAGAAGACGTTGTATCATCCCTGGGCATATAGCATTCACACAATATACACAACATGGACATAGAAATGAATTACCAAGAAGAACAAATGATGCCTTCCCTATCGTAATGTCCCAGAATATTATACTTCAGGATGTCCACCTAGCAGTAATTATACCATCTCTTGGACATCTCTTCGAGACAGATGCTATTTTCATTGTTCAGATCACAATTTGTGTCCATCCTGAATTCAGAAGGCAGACATTAACTTTATTACATTTAACTGGTAATGGAATTGTGTGAAAATATAAAATCAAACAGTTTCAAAAGAAACATGCTCTAATATAATGTACAGCTTTGACCCAGAACTGAAAATGGTCGCCACGTACACAACGCTAAGATAATAACCTCAGACGAAATTTCTGATTGTGGTGCGAAATATTCTAGATCTACTTTGATTATTTGAGCCACGGTCATGTACGTTTTCGTGATGATATTTAGCAATGTTTGATGTTCAGGTTTTTTATGATTCATAGAAATTTGGAACCTTTGTGGCATCGGATAAAGGAGATGAAAATCAATGACTTCTGCAGAATAGTTGGAGTATTGTGTATCACATACAAGGTTCCGGAAGACAGACTACGGTGGTGATGGCATGTAGAATAAACGGGAAACAAACAGCTGTATCAGAAGAATCATGAATGTGACAGCAACATGACATTGTATTACTGTATCCAGTCATCTGCGTTAACACTAGCAATAGCCTATATATTTCAATCCGCAATATTGTGGAAAATCCTTAACATCTTTTATAAACATTCAAATATTCTCATGTTACTACTATATGAAGCCCCTTTCTGATTGTGGTATCTTAGGAGAACATTGGAACGGGTCCAGTAAACTTCCTTTTTATGAGCTTGATATTTAAATATTGGTTCGGTATAGCATCCATATTGTCAGTTGGCACCTGTCCATTTTTTATTACTTCCCTCATTACGGTACCACTGAGGTAATGTCAAATAAAGGCCCTTTGACATGACCCGAAATTATGAACCCTTCTGTCGCCAGAATGCACATTGTAGTGTATGTCTGCTCAGATGTCTTCTGTACAAGAAACTGCCTTGTCAGCAATTGAAGCTTAGAACACATCGCGTTACCGTCAACCTATATACCTATGATATAGTTAACCTGATTTTAATCATATCATAGGTATAGCTGATTATCGACTAATATGTCGCTTTCTTCATTAAGCTTTTTATTATGCATACAGTTTAACGGTCGTGCCTCAGTGCGTTCAAGAAATTTGACGTTAGCCAGATCTCGTGATCAGAAATGGTTGTACGTAGACAATGTGCACACACCTAAAATATCTGGAAGCATTGAACGTAATATGCGAGTAAGTGGACTTGGAACAAAGTTTGTTCAGAAACCTATCATCAATAAACCTTTTATTTTGCGACTTATCAGCAGCAGCTACTGTGAACAAGTTTGTAATTGTTATATTTCCTGTATTGGTATCATCAGCTATATTAATCATAAAAAGGCATTAGCAAATCAATCTCAGCACACCTTGCATCATTTGATTGCCGAAAGACTAAGCTAAGCTTGTTCCTTAAGAGAAACGTCGTACATTTAAGAAAAGTTTTGTTTGCCGTAATACGCAAACGTTTGTTCTTAAATATGTGTCTGCGTTATTTTTTTCTGGTAGCGTCATTATTATGTGGAGATGTGTCAACGTTTCTTATGTTTATCGCGGACAACTTGATAGGTCCTGTCATTGTGTTCCTACCCTTGGCACCGTCTATGTAGCTAAACATCATAACTTGTTGATGAAGTAGGTGATCTGTCGTTGTCGTTATCTCGCCTATAAGCTCAGTGATGGTTTATTATATAGTCATTTTATACACGCACATCGTTACCGTTTGTGTAGAAACAGTGAAGACATCAGAGCATACTATTTTGATTCCCGCTTGCCATTCATCCAGCCGGCCATACCTAGACAAACATGTTTTCGAACATGCTGTTAAATAACGGATACAGTTATGACAGTTCTGACGTCACTGCTTTTTAAACAATGAAGCTAGACAATATAAGGCTGAGCAGCAGAAAGGATGAATCCGACAACTTTTCAAACAAAAATCGATTTTAACCGTCAAAACAACCAATAGACCCTTCCTACGAATTTTCATGTTTTAACCAAAAAATAAAAAAATAAAGTCTCCATTTGCCAAACAGAGACTTAGTGATTTTTGTCTGAAAACACGATCTTGCAGAAGGCTTCGAAATGAGTAAAAACTCACCTCTATGATTTCAACCGAATATTTTATCAAGTCCGACACAATATCGCGTCCGAGGGTCTGCTAAATTTATCGTCACACATCAGTGTGGTATTGACTGAGCGTGACTAAAGAAATTTCTAAATTGATTATGATTCATATCACCGCTGCACCAGGTCTGATGAATATTTCGTAGTGTATGAGTATCAACTCCGTTAAACACACAATAAATTGCAATTATCGCGAATCACTTTTGGAATTTGTGTGTATCGTTGAGTGACATATATCAGTGCTTTTATGCCTGTCTCTGGAAAATATCCTAGCAGGATTCTTTTGATTGTCTAACATGATATCGTCATATACGACTAAATTGTTAATACTTCCTTCGATGGAATCAATACTCGGTGCATCGTTGATATCAGTAATAAATTCAATAAAATCATCATCGTTTTGAAATTCTTTTGCTTTCTCGTTAAAATCCCTTAGCACTTCATAGCATCGCTGATCGTCTACACTCGGGGCTATTAAATACAATTTGTTCCATTTCATCCATCTCGTTATCAAATTAAGTAGCAGTTGTGTCTTGCCGTTTATAGATGGTCCGATTATAATCATTCTAATTGAATTCGGCAACATTTCATGGTGTTTAATAGGTTCCCGTCGTCGGGTAGCTGAATAATCAATTATATTCATGCTGTTATATATAAATTATGGATCTATATTGTGTGAAGTGTAAAAAACGTACTGGCACAGATGGCACAGATGACTTGACGACGATTACAACTAAAAATAACCGATCAGCGCTTTCTGGTAAATGCGTACATTGTAGTACAAATAAATTTAGATTTGTTTCCCTTGATAAATCCAAGGAACCTTTAAAAAAAACGAGGAGGTGATATCGCAGCCAAGCTAACTAAACTCCCTGGAACCCCATGGGCAAAATATCCATGAGAAAAACACCTTCCAGGGTATAGTTATTGTGGACCGGGAACAAGACTTGATATCAGATTCAATAATCATAACCAACCCAAACCCGGTGAAGAACCAATAAACGCCATTGATAAGGCGTGTCACGTTCATGATGTTACTTATAAAAGCAGCAATCTGCAACACAGGCATCTCCCGGATGTGAAATTAATTCATGCGTTAAATGCTATTCCTGATAAATCCTTCAAAGAAAATTTGGCTTCCTTTTTGATAAAATCGGCTATGAAAAGTAAATTGATGTTAGGTGCTGGTTATTAATAACAACATGGAATCTATTTATTATTCTCCAAAAGGATACTGGAGAGGCAAGGCAGCAGTCAATAAACTCGCTAGCGCTGCAAAAGTGAGAAAAAAAAAACCACTGCGGCTAATTGGTTATCCAAACAGGCACTATGGCAGATTTATCTACCACCGCCTAAACAAATTAATTACTCGCATTTTGATGTGACTGTCCCTAATGAAGTTCATCAAGCTGATATATTATTTATGCCACATGATGGTGGTTACAAATACGCGTTAACTGTAGTTGATGTTGCAAGTCGATACAAAGAAGCAGAATCGTTAAAAATAAAATCATCACCTGAAGTGGCTTCTGCATTTGAAAGGATTTATCGAAGGGGTCCTCTGCACTGGCCAAATCTGTTACAAGTTGATCCTGGCAAGGAATTTCAGGGTGCAGTGTTATCAATAATGAAACATCATAATGTCACTATCAGACGAGGACATACTGCGCTACATCGTGATCAGGCAATTGTAGAACGATTTAATAAAACCCTTGCTGAGCGGTTATTTGGATATCAATACGCAAAAGAATTCATCTAAGAAAAAAGATCCCGTGAATGGGTTAAAAGATTACCAGCTGTGATTACCGCACTGAATAATGAGATTACTAGAACAATCAACATGAAACCTATCAACGCTATTAAAAAGAAGTCTATACCCGTACA
The DNA here is from genome assembly GCA_030141615.1 of Unio pictorum. Classification (NCBI taxonomy): domain Eukaryota; kingdom Metazoa; phylum Mollusca; class Bivalvia; order Unionida; family Unionidae; genus Unio; species Unio pictorum. Next base: position 3,366,728 of record JARLTB010000086.1, on the reverse strand, counting down.
ACCACAAAAAGATTTCAAAGAACCAATTCTTGGTAGTACTATCACTGTTAGGTATTTATACGAACCAGGAGAGCTTGAAGGTGGCAGAAAAAGGGCTACTGATCCTATTTGTAGTGTTACTGCACACAAGATATCTAGTATAACACGATCTAGCGTTTCCAGACCAGCAATCTATAGACTGGATTCAACTGCCCCTCAACGAGGATTTACTCGACAACAATTACAAGTGATACCCGAGGATACTCAATTACCACCGCGGGGTCTTAACTAGTAGGATTTTCAAGGACAACTCTTCGAAGCTGATTCATTCTTCGTACTCTAGACACTGCAAGATAGACTAAATTTGACCATTAGATGCGATTATCTACTATCCAAACAATTGTATCTGATATAGTCAATCCCTGTGAAGAATGCATTGTTGCTGCGTATCCTAGCGTCCATGGGGATTTATTAGCACGAAATGCATCTTCAACGACGCTGATATCAACCAGCAAAATATCATTTAATACGAGAATTTGTTTTCTTGACTCTGTCAAGCCTGGAATATCAACTTCGATATTTTGTTTTCGTGTATCCGATGGCTTATAACATAACGGTACTGGAAGCGTTGTAAATTTTTCTTTATGCGTTTCAAATAACTTCATTTAAAGTGTGTCCCTGACTATTTTTCTACTTGCAATTATCAAATCATTTGGTCTCCACGTTTCCCAGAAATCTTTTAATGGAGTTTCTGAAATTATTTCACGCGCTATTTCACATTGGATTCTATCCGGTTGTAATATAATTAGCGCTTTGAATTCTCGTAATTGTTCATCAAGTGATCTATAATCAGTACTAATTTCTTCATAATAGTCTACAAAACCCTTTAGCCATTCATGTGGGGATGCACCGACAAATGTTGGTGGTTGGCCGTGATCACCGCACATGACGACTTCTGTATTTTTCAATAACAACCATTCAAGAAATGTTTGTAATACATCTAATGACACTGCGTCTATTTCATACCAAATGATGATTTCAGGAATAAATTTCTCGCCCATACGCTCAGGAGTCCACTTATCTCCTTTCCATCGAAAGAAACTGTGATAAGTACAGGCATTTACCCCTCGCTGTATCATCTCTCTTGCAAGTCTGTGAGTTGGTGTTAGCACAATCATGTTAAGGTTTTTCCCACGGTATAATTCAATTGCACGAGTTGTTTTTCCTGACCCGCCACAGTCGTTTAAATAAACTGTTTTATATCTACAGATTGGATCAGAACACGGTGGTGCATTATAAAATTTTGATTGAATCTCAAAGAGATTCCGATAATTATTTTCAATCGTAACATCTGCTGATTGAATATAATCATGAAGCATTTCCCGCTTAATTCTCCATGACCCCCAATTCTCGTTAGAATTTATGAATTCAGCTACATCGCTATTTATGTAAAATGAGTCAGTGGCGACTCTAACTGCGGTGTTAGGAAATTTATTTATCATTGAAAATAAATTGATAGAAGCATAACCGAGCATAGAAGCTCTCAAATGTGTATACAGCGGATTGTATCCATCGTTGTAGGTAACAATTGTACCCAATTTGGTTCCATCGGACAGAAATGCGTCTTTACGATTGACATATATCCCCTTATTCGTTAGATCCGCAATTACAAAATCGTATTCAGTTTTGTCTATAATTAACCGTGAAGAATATCTTGTATTGTCATATTTGCCACCCTGAGTAAATTTACCGATTATTCTTCGTCCAAGATCCTTTGCTTCGTTGTTTCTGATTTCAAATAACTGTTTGGACCATTCTACAATTTCTTCTTCGTTGAAATCAAGAAACAGTTTTCCCTGTTCGCTAATTATTTTTTCTAGATCAGGTTGTGGTAACCAGACTGATTTCTGTGCTCGATAGGATATAATCGCTTCACTGACAATTAACGATTTTAACATCTCACAATCAATCATATATCTCAATGGCGTAATTGGCATCCAGTGTTTTTCAGACATGTGTTTACCAATCCAAAGATAACTACACGGATGAAGTCCTGTAACCAATTCAAATGATACTACACGAGCGAATCCGGTTAAATCAAAATCAGGCAGTGGTCCATTAATCGCAACACGAGCCGTTTCGTGTGTGGGGTGTCCAAATCGTTTAAAATATCTAGCGCATTCTCCATACCCGAGAAAACTCCCTGGATAACACGCAATCATATCACCGGAAATAACGGTTTCAGTGTCATATTTTGTATTCCATAACCCTCCATGACTGTATTCAAGACAGCTCAATCTGACATCTGATAGAAACTCACTTCGTGTTGGTTTCCACGCGTTTTTCTTCCTAGCAAAATGTGCTGCAACCGAGGGAAGTGTAAAACAATTTGTTAATAATTGTTCGTTGTCTTCCCCCCAAAAACTCTGGGGTGAAAACTCACTAGCTAGTTTTTTTCATTTGATTATGTAGCTCTTCAGTACGGTACAATTCTCCGTTGGGTCTTACAAACTGATCGAATCTACATTCATCGTCTGCAGCACTGTGAAAAAGCCACATCGACGCAGGATCTTTTTTATCTCAAATTGTAAATAGCATCAAATAATTTCTGCTCGGAAAAAAACTCCCCCTCCAACAGGGTTTGGGGGATATATTTTACAGTTCTATCCCGTGGGAATATTGTTACTGCAGATGACCACGCGTGTTCGTTATCATCAATAATTTGTATTGGAGCTCCATTTGATTTATATTTCGATTCGTATAATACTTCTCCGGTTATTGTCGTTACTGATATTGGATTTATTTTTTTCGTCTTATATCAGTCAATTTATTTCCCCGTGATGCATTTGTGAAGTGTTCTATTATTCGTGTTGCTACACAATTGAGCCTTGACGAATCCGATGACGAATATATCATGGGTGCTAGTTTTGCAATATCAGGTTTGTCATTTAACGGATATATCCCGTAAACAACTGCTGTTACAGGATAAGATCTCTCGTAGTATGGTTTGTCAATTCCAGTCGAAATTCCTGGTTTGGAATCTTGATTCACAGTGATAGTTTTTTTATCCTTGAGAATTGGCTCGTATTTATCACGAATAATCCAATTTCAAGTGTCGTCACGGATAATAAATTTCAATCTAAAAAAATGCCTTTTCCGCGAAAGATGTGAAATTATCACTGCTGCTTTTTCATCATTCATGGTAGCATCGATATTGGGTACAATTCGAAATGTTGACCAAAAGTGAGATGCCCCATCACGCTTGAATTCATTAAAACAATCTCTGATTTTACTAATCATGGTTCTATCAAGAATTTTATTCTTTGGTGTATCAGAAACTCTATCGAGATTGAATTTAACACTTTTCCAAGGCGTAATTTTCGATAATCTCTCAAACTCCTTCATACTATAATTAAAACAAGCTTTTAAATGAAAAATTTATGTATAATGAATCATTGCAAATGGCTCATGATTGAATCAGTGACTCCTTGTAACAAATCGTGCAGAAAGGAGTTCTGTGGGTATCATATGCAAAGTTTTCGACGTGGAAGCCTTGGTCCGTTACCTTGTATTCGATGTGGGGTTGGGGTCAGGGGGAAATCACAATTGTGTATCGGTTGTGGTGGAAAGCGATACAGGGAGTTGAAGCGTTATTATGACAAAAGAATCAAAAACTCCATCAATGACTGTGATAGTGTCCCTGACAAAGTCCCTGACCCTGACACTGTCAGCGTCAAGGATAAAATCATAAGAACTCCTCAAGACTATATCGAAAGATTCTCCAGTGATGTTATTATTAGACCAAACAGTGAATTAGACAGATAGTATTATGTATACAAATGAACCAAGAATTCAGACCACACCCTGTGATTACAAATTATTAAGCATCCAGTGATGGTACTGTCAGACACTGCAGATTGAAGAAACCAGCTGGTGCTGTGAATAATCAAGGGTATTTGATGTTTCGCGCTGGAAGGAAAATTTATCTCAATCATCGTTTCGTGTATGAATGTTTCCGTGGATTGATCGAGGATGATTCTGTTATTGATCACATTGATTCTAATCCAAGGAACAATTCCTTATCAAATCTGCAAGATATTACACAAAGTGAGAATAGCAAACGAGGAAAGACTGGAAAATGCAAAACGGTTGGGAAGAGACCTGTAAAATCTTTTAATACGGCAACTAACGAAGAAAAAATATTTTCATCTATGAATGATGCCAGTGGGTATTTCGATATTTGTGAACCGTCAGTACGAAAAGTTGCAGAAGGAATTTATCGATCTGCCATTTCAAAAAAGACAAGACAAAAAAATTCAATTTATTTATGTCTAATGCGTCATATTTTTCATTTAGAAATATGTAATTGTTATAGAATATAAATTCTGAAAATATGAATAGCATTATAGTTGAAATTGCAAAATTGAAAAGTCAGGATATTCAACTATCAGATGGGTTAAATCCTGATCAAATTGTGTCAGATTTTCAGGATATAGAATATGGTGTTAGCACTAACAAATATATGCTGCCAAAGAAATATGCGCTAATAAAAAAAATTCAGAATTCTATTCGGGACTCTCTTGCATTTTCCAGTGACGTAAGTGTGTTTGTCCCTTTATATACTATCGTAGAAGGAATACGAAAAGAATTAGGTAAGGAATATGAATTGAAAAAAGAGATGAATTCTAAAATCAGGAGTATACGGGCGTTAATTCAAGAAAATGAACTATTTTGACCAAAATTGTCTACTTCTTAAAGAGATTTTGTCATTTTTTGATTGAAATTGTCTATTTGACCATAAAATTTCAAAGAGATTTTCAATTTTTTTAGCATTTTTTGATTGAAAATGCCATAAAATCAGTGAAAATATTTCACACTGAATAGAAATAAAAATATTTCACACACTGAATAAAAAATAAAATGAATCCTAACAGCTTTTCTTTATGGAAAATCCAATGCAAAATCGACTATTTTACCCTACGGAGTATTTTTTATCAAAAATCGATGAAAAATGGCTAAAAATCGATGAAAACAGACAAAAATTGAATGAAAATGGCTAAAAATCATCAAAAATGAATCCTAACAGCTTTTCTTTATGGAAAATCCAATGCAAAATCGACTATTTTACCCTACGGAGTATTTTTTATCAAAAATCGATGAAAAATGGCTAAAAATCGATGAAAACAGACAAAAATTGAATGAAAATGGCTAAAAATCATCAAAAATGAATCCTAAAAGCTTTTCTTTATGGAAAATCAAATGCAAAATCGACTACTTGACCCGACTGAAATCAGTGAAAAAAAACACCAAAATGGCACAAAATCAATGAAAAAAACCCACCAAAACTGTCAAAAAATCAGTGAAAAACAGGCAAAATCAGTGAATAAAAAATATTTCACACTGAATAAAAACTATTTCACACTGAATAAAAACTATTTCACACTGAATAAAAACTATTTCACACTGAATAAAAAATAAAAATATTTCACAGCAATAAAAAAATAAAAATATTTCACAGCAATAAAAAATAAAAATATTTCACAGCAATAAAAAAAAATATTTCACACTGAATAAAAAATAAAAATATTTCACAGCAATAAAAAAATATTTCACAGCAATAGAAAATAAAAATATTTCACACTGAATAAAAAATAAAAATATTTCACAGCAATAAAAATTAAAAATATTTCACACTGAATAAAAAATAAAAATATTTCGCACTGAATAAAAAATATTTCACACTGAATAAAATATTGATGGACCGTTAATGGATGGTTCCGATTAGTTAATCATCGATGGGAAAAATTGTTTTACAATTGAAAAATTGTTTGCAATTTCAAATAATGGTCAATGAAGCATTAACGACCCGATTGGCTCGTGAACGACTAGATGCAATTAAGAGATTTATACCAATTCGCGACTCTGTAAGGATTAAACTGCAACAACGACAGAGTTTACAAACTGATTTTGCTGCGGGATCTGAAGAATTGTAGAGCGTGCTATACGGGGAGATACGGGAAAATCACTTACTGGTGAACTTGAAAAAATAGCAGCGGAAACTGAACAAACAAAACAAGCTGTACAAAAAATGGAATCTAAAACACCTGAATCAAAAGACCTACGCGCGAGATTTAATGAGGAAGGGTTAGCAGCAATTGATAAGACTGATCCAGCAGAAATTCCTGCGCTTGTTGTTACGACTTATGAAAACAGAAAAAAAAAATGTTGAAACCAGAACATCATAAATATGTTAGAAATATAACTCACTGGGCTGATATATTCTACAAAATCAAAACTAAAACAAGTCAAATTGACACAACAAGTGCATCGTACATTGAATATATCAAGATGGTGGGTACAGTGTATAATCACGAAGAGTTTAAACAACAACAAAAACCGCAAAAATTGCAAGGAAAGCGACAGCAACTTGCAAAGAAAATATCCTTCTCGCCTAAAAAAAAAACAACAACTACCACCTGATCGAGATGATGATTTTAGCTATTTATAAGAAACGAATTTAGAAAAACTGGATGAAGCAACTGGTTATAGCGGGAAGGGATTGCCAGATTCCAGTGGAATCTGTCCTGGTAATGTTCTCAGTGATATATCACGATTAGAAGTTCTCATCGGAGGAAAACGGGCTGGAAATAACTCACCGGAAATAATTAATGAAGCAGCTGATATCTGTAGACGGTTATGTCAAGGTGGTATCATGGATATCAAAACATATCGAGGTTTCATTAGCGACTTAGTGGAAAATGGGTATCATAGTGACTGAAAACGAATTGAAAAATTGTTTTACAATTGAAAAATTGTTTACAATTTCAAATAATGATCATACACTACAATCATGATAAACCAACTAGCGTCTATGTAGTTAATTCACGATTGCCTGTTTATAGAGCATATTACGGAGATGGTTTCGGTGATACCATTGCAGGGTTATTTACAAGAATGGCCCCAAAAATGATGCCGTTAGCTAAACAATTAGGAATGAAAGCCATTGATGTTATTCGTGATAAGGGTATTAGTGCTGTTGGAGATCTTGCCGGGAAAGCGTTTTCAGCCGCGAAGAATAAATTAACAGCGCTAGTTAGACGAAAAAAGAAACCGTTACCATCTACTGCAGTTATGCATGCAAGTGTTAGTAAAATAATAAATAACGCAGTAGATGAAAAACTAGAGTCATTGATGACCCCCGACCAAAGCAACATCGCAAATATGATAGCAGGAAGTGGCTTACGACCACGACGGTGAAAATCGTTTACGATGAAAATCGCAATTTAGATCAATGGATATATAATAAAATGTTCAAAAGGTCACCTGTTCCAGCGTTTGATATAGACGCCCCAGTCCCCAAGGATGATTCTGTACGCGATTATCAATATTACGCCTATCATGAAATAGACTCAAATAGTCGATCAAGAATTGAACTTCAAGTTCATGATACCAGTAAATATTTTCTACCCGCTGAAGCGTTTATTGAAGTAGAAGGAGAACTTGTAACAGCTGCTGATACTCCTGCTGTACCAGCACCGTATCCAGTTGGTACTCAAGTCGGGTTTGTCAATAATGGTATCATGGCGCTATTTGAGAGTGCTAGATATCTCATTGATGGAAAAGAAATTGAGTCGATAGATCGCGATGTTGATGTGGCTACAACAATAATCGGGTTAGCGAGATATTCTGATGATTATACAAGATCAGCAGGACCTTCTATGATGTTTGCAAAAGATGTTAAAAATACCGCTGGAGGAAATCAATTTATTATCAGACGACCACAGAATAATGCTGGTATTGCTAATGCTGATGTTGAAAATATGATTATAAACAACGATCCTAATTTCAATCTAGGTGCTGCAACACGTATATCAATGTTGGAGGGGCAGCGTAAATTATTTTCATGCGCGATTCCACTGCATCATATTTTTGGATTCTGCAGAAATGTCCGAAAAGTTATTTATGGAGCGAAGCATACAGTAGCACTCGTGCGAAAGAGTGATGATAATGAAGCAATTCGGAGGATTCCCGCAGACAATGCAAATCCAAATGCTGATGCCGGTAAAGTCATTTTAACAAAAATATCATTGTGGATGCCAGTACTAACTCCATCAATTACCGCAGAAGAACGATTACTATCATTTATGGACCAAGGAGGAAAATCATTACTAAGTTGGCTAACGGTAAGTACAGATGTTAAACAATCAAATATTAACGGGTTATTCACGTGGAACATAGCATCAAAACAAGGTGTTGCTGCGCCACGTCATATATTTATTGCGTTACAGGATAACACACGAGTTGGCAATCAACTCTCCAGCCATATGATATTTGATCCATTAGGTGTTAAAGACGTCTCACTGAGAATAAACGGCCAACAGGAACCATCCGAGGATATACAACTTAATTACACAGAAAATCATATTGCACGAGTTTATCATCGTCTGTTGTCATTTATGGCACGCGATCAAAATGTCGATACTGGTCTGAAAATATCACAATATGATTTTAAGAATCTGTATCCGATCTATTACTTTTCGTTGGAACATCTTGATTTGACAAGACAATCCGTAGTTGATATACATTTTAGAGCTAATAATGTGACTCGTGGTGCTATTGCTAATTATAGAGCAGTTGCTGTCATTCTCAGCGATAAATCAATGCTACTCGAAGGTGTTGGTGGAAGAATGAGAGTGGTAGATGCGCCAGTGGAAAATATGTAAACAATTTTCTCGATGAAATTGCTTTACAATTTACAATTTAGAATCAATCTATTATGTATAATGTCATATAGTGTTATTAGTGTTGTGTTAACCCCCGGTCAAATCAAGAAATTGCAATCAGAATCAGTTAAAACATGTGGAACCACAATCACGCTGAAACCTAATCAAATGACTGGCGGGGCGAATAAATTATCGCTGACAACTCGTCAAGTAAAACACCTCAATGATGCTTTCAAGGATAAAAAAGGCGTTCAGATCACTCTCTCTCTGCGGCTGCTATCAAAAATATGATTAAAACAGGCGGTATATTCCCGTTATTTGCTGCGTTACCAGGATTAATTGCAGCGGTTGCACCAGCAGTTGCAAAAGCTGTCGCATTGGGGGCAGCTGGAGGCTTGGGAGCAAAAGCGGTACAAGGCATTGCTGAATCATATGAACCGAAGAAAGGACGAGGGTATAAAAAAAAGGGAAAGGGTCTAAGACTACCAGGAACCCCGTATTCACGGTACAGCGGAAAGGGTCTAAGACTAGGACCGGTTTACTAGTTGAGGAATCTTTGACTCGGAAATCTTCGATTCCTATGTCCAATTTTGATTTAATTGATGCTGCTAAAAAACTAGCGATAAAAAACTTCAGAGGTGTTTTTATGAAAGATCAGTTACCGGCACAGCCCAACAGCGTTGAAACCGGTATTATTAATTTAGATAACAGCACCGGACCTGGAACTCATTGGGTTGCATACGCTATTGATCCACGTGCAATCGTCTATTTCGATTCATATGGATTAGCACCGCCTAAAGAATTTACGCGTTATATAAATCGCTTAAAGACTTTTCCAATGAAGACTTGGTATTCTATTCTACCAACACAACAAATGAATGACCCACCAATATGCGGCAGCGAAGTATTAAATGTCCTTGACGCTATTTCTAACTCCTTGGGTAACCCAAGGGGAAAACCACCACATGTTGTCGTAAATGAATACACCAGTAATCGCTGGAAATCGAAACGATTTTAAAGAGAGATGTATAAAATATCATGATTGATATTTGGGGGAGATCTTTATCAACGCTGAAGAAACCAACCACAGAAATATCTGCAACCGGTGATATAAAAAAAATAATCGAAGATGAAATAGCTGAGACGTTGAATCTAGCAAGTGTTGACCCCTGGGAAATAGTTGTATTTCAAGATCGTCAGGGTAATGTGTCGTTGGATGATATTTTGGTTAAACAACGAAACGCAATCGAGGATACTATCGCGTTATTTTCCGATCAGGGTAAACTCAAACCGGGTGTACTTTTTCGACGATTACAGATAGATTAAAAACTCTCAACGATGAGTTAAAAAATTCTGTGTTGGAACTAGCAACACTTCAATCTAAAACTGAAGAACACGGAAAACAGTTTTCAAATTTTCGTAGAAACATCGTGGATAAATTTATTGGAACCCCGTTAGATAAAATTGAAATAAAACTCCCTGATATTAAAAATCCATCGATGAGACGAAAAACTTCATCGAAGCAATCAAAAATGATTTTTCGAGGATGATAACAATCATTGAAAAAACAAAAATTCCTCATGAGAAAACCAACAACGTAGTATACACGATCCAACACGGATCATTTGCGTGGACACCTACAAACAACAAATTAGATATCACTGCAACCGTCAAGGGTATTTATCGATTAAAACTAGTGACAACGACTCAATTTAATATTTCATCGTCGAGTTCATCTGGGGTCAACAATACGATTTCAACGATCATGGACAAGGATACAACTGAAAAGTTCACGATAACATCTACTGATAAAAATTTGGTTAGGGTTTCAACAACGTGGTATTTGGAATTCGTAGCGGATTTAAGTAAATAACGGTTTCAATTGAAATCGTAAACTGAGTTGGAAATAAAATGATTTCATCATCGCAATATCGCTATGATCAGGTCAGAGAATTTCAATCTAGATTCAAAACCCTCGCCGAGGAGTATCATATAAAAATAAAAAAAATACCAAAGAAGAATTACCGCAATTGATGTTACTGTGTACGCTGTGAGTGGTGTAATCACCGGAGCTGGTATTATACTATCCTCGGTAACAATGATGGCCCCGATAGCTGTTCCAATTTGCATTTCTGCGGCAACAACAATCGCGGGAATAATTTCGATAGTAACAAAAAAAATATCATCATGCAGCCAGAGTAAACTGCAAGACTACGTGATTAAATTTCATGTTGTGTCCACTGCATACTCGCAATTATCCTCGTTGATATCGTCATCGCTCGATGATACAATTATATCAGATAGTGAGTTCTCAGCGATGGTCAGTATTTATGATTCTGCGATGTCAAAATTAGAGCGACAACACCAGTATAATGACAACACCGCAAGAATTACTTCAACGAATAGTGGAGAACACAAACCCAGTACAAACAAGCATGATATCAATAACCTCAACGAATCCAGAATTCAGGGTGAATTTCCTTATCCCAGTCCCCGTCACGGAGATAGCGTTAGCAAAATTACGAGTATACCATAGGTGGCCTAACATCAGATCAAAATCATTTGGTGGTCAACAACCCAATAATTCACTTGTGTTTGCGAGTAAGAATAAACCCGACGGGACTCCAGATTGGAACGTTGTTTCGATACCAACTGGGTCATACCAAATTGAACAAATCAATGCTGAATTGCAACGTAGAATAAAATCGATTACTGGAAAAGAATCAAAAATAGCTATAACGGTTCATGAGCCGACGCTATCATCTGCCATTGAGATAAGCACAGATGGTTACGTCGTAGATATCTATCAGAGTTCTATTAGAACCGTACTACTAGGATGGCCTGAATTACGACCCCGGGGAGAAACCGTTAATTTACCACCTGAACCACAAAAAATCTGATTATGTCACAGACAATAGAAAATCTAACAATCCAGTAAAAAGCTATAGCGATTATGACAAATTGAATTTTTTCACTGAAAAAGATGAGGGAGGGTGGGGTAAATACTACATAACTCGACAGGATAAAATCACTGAAAACTTCACAGCAATGAATAATGATTTTTCACTGTTGTTAATATCCCTTAAATCCGGCTCTCTCACCCGAGATGAATTTATCAGCGTCGTAGAAACATGTAACGAAATCATCAGTGACATGTATGATTTCAATGTGTCTATCATTCAAGAGGTATTCCTTGACAGAAATCATAAAACGAAAATAGAATTTGCAACGAAGTATAATATACGCGAAGAAGAAATTACCAAATTCAATCTACCAGGATATAACGAACCAGAACTACAAAAATCTCTCAATGATGCCATCGATGTTGGTTTTAAAATAATTCATGATGCGTGGAAAAAAACAACAAAACCACAAACAACTATCCTGATACATAATAATGACCCAGACGGTGGCGGCAGGCATATTGCTCCTCAAAATGTAAATATTTCATCGGTGATTGCGCTCAATTTAGTATGTGATGTTATCGAGGGAAGTTATCAAATAAATCTCGAACGATCAAATCAAGCTCAGCAGGGATATATTTTGTATTCATTTGCACCAACAGCTCCTCCAGGATTTCTAATTATTGAGTCTCCGGTGAATCCAGTCTATATGCGGTGTCATAATGATTCGCTAACAAGAATCAATTTTAAACTCACTGACCAGTCTAATAATCTGATTGATTTACAAGGTGAGGTTTTACAAATTAGTCTGTTTGTGAAATCCTAAAAGGATTTTCGTCCTAAGACCCTCGGACGCGATATCGTGTCGGACTTGATAAAATATTCGGTTGAAATCATAGAGGTGAGTTTTTACTCATTTCGAAGCCTTCTGCAAGATCATGTTTTCAGACAAAAATCACTAAGTCTCTGTTTGGCAAATGGAGACTTTATTTTGTTTTTGGTTAAAACATGAAAATTCGTAGGAAGGGATATTTGTTGTTTTGACGGTTAAAATCGATTTTTGTAGGACTTGATAAAATATTCGGTTGAAATCATAGAGGTGAGTTTTTACTCATTTCGAAGCCTTCTGCAAGATCGTGTTTTCAGACAAAAATCACTAAGTCTCTGTTCGGCAAATGGAGACTTTATTTTGTTTTTGGTTAAAACATGAAAATTCGTAGGAAGGGTATATTTGTTGTTTTGACGGTTAAAATCGATTTTTGTTTGAAAAGTTGTCGGATTCACCCTCTCTGCTGCTGGCTGCAAAATAATTCGATGGTGATAATGTTTCTTTTATAATATTTTGAAGACAGAAAACTCGACAAGAATAGCACGCATAATGTTCAGTAATCTGGTTCGCTATCACGCAACAAGCGCTGAAAATCAGTATACTTAACTAAGCATTCCAATGACGTTCAAAATATACCAGATGCACCATAGCCTACTTTGTTTCATTTTGTGGCTTAGACAAATGCGATATACACTCCTCTGACAGTGACCATTCAAGTGGCTTAGAAGTTTTTAAAATGAAGCTATTTTATCACGAGGACATAGTAGACAGCAATTATATTGTCTTTCATGGAGTTGTTAAATATGCTCGTAAAATGTGTCAACGTTGCTTTGACGAATTTTATTATGCCATCAGTGAACTAATTTAGTGAGCTCTTGTGTCATCAGGTGACATGCCTGCGACTGCAGACAGTCGAAATGGTTTCTAATAATAATGTCAAAATGATGTGATAAACGCTATTTTCTCTGAGAAGAGAAATCGGATATAAAGCGGCTTCTTTTAGCAAGTACAAAGAGCAACGACTGTAACTACGTGGACACCTTATTGAACGTCAACGCACCGTAAAATCACAAAAACTGTCGAAACGGCAATAACTAAGACAATATATGCAAATTAATTAAAATGCAAGCTAATCAAACACCTGCCGTTTACCGATGCTACGTTAGCATATATGCTGGGGTGTTAATATATAAGCAGGAAAAGCACGACCAGATTTTAGGACAACAGGTACAAGACCCAGAATCTGAAGAAAGTTTTGAGGCTATATCTGGACCTGCAAGTTTCCAACGTGATTGGTGTTACGATTTCACTGAAGGCGTGTACACACGTCGTACATTTATGTGTGTTCTGACAACAAAGAGGCACTCGTTATCGAATCGGTAAGACTGTGCAGCCACTAAAGAGAACATTACTAGAAATGATGATACAGTGACCCGGCATTTAGAGAGCTTGTTGAAGAAAGCGAAGTTGTCAGAGTTTCGAATGAAACATTTTTAGCCTTGGAAAAAACCTACATTCTGACCTAGATATAAAGCCACAACTAAATTCGAACGTTCTAGCTTCAAACACGACAAACATTCGTACGGCTTGTAGCTCGAATACAATTGCTATATATATATATATTGTGTGCATGACATGTATATCTTATTTATTGTTGCACATAGAACAAACCTGAATATCTCATTGACAGTTGGACATAGAACGAACCTAACTTTTTCATACTTATACATTTTAGATAATTTTTAATTATAATTTAATTCAATGTTTTACCATTTGTACGAGTGGAATTTTCCATGTAAATGATTAGTGTTTTTAGAACATTCGATTAAATCAGATGGTATATGGCCGACAACAGCAATGAAGTTATTAGGTTGCGTCAAAATTCCCTTTCCGTTCATATCGCGATATTAAATTATGTTACTGACGAGTAGTTTATTTTCAGATATGTTTCTCTCTGGATGCTTATGGTAACGCCTTCTATTTACCAAGTGTTGGAATTTGATCTCCTTTTCTCTATATTTAGCAAAAACCTTTATAATTGTTACGTACATGGCATATCAGTTACCAACGTTACCTAACCGCCAGACTGCAAATATAATGGAACATACCAGCCATTCTTTGGCAACTCAGACTGCAAACAGAGAGGAGAAGTGGAACATAGTAGCCATGTTTTGGCAACTTCGATTTGACTCAATAACAGAAAACATCCTGAACACGAACACTCATCGCGATCTTACCTGATATTTCAAGAGGCAGTGCAAAACTATCAGATCAATGCAAAACCACAGATATCCCTTCATGCATTCGCCAACTGTTATCCTATTTTTTATTTTGACCTTTCTGTGCATATGGAACTTACAGGGGACTATATGACAAAGGTCAGGATTAAGTGGACTATTGCACTTGATCCAGCGGCAAAGTATAATCTTTATGCTTCACTTACCTCAAACAGATTTCTCATTGCAGATGTTCTTAGTGAAAATTACCTCAAACAGATTTCTCATTGTAGATGCTCCTAGCGACAATTACCTCAAACATGTTTCTCGTTGTCGATGCTCTTAGCGACAATTACCTCAAACAGATTTCTCATAGTAGATGCTCTAAGTGAAAATTACCTCAGAGTTCTCATTGTAAATGCTCTTAGTGAACATTACCACAAACAGATTTCTCATTGTAGATGCTCTTAGGGAAAATTACCTGAAACAGAGTTCTCATTGTAATGCTCTAAGTGAAAATTACCTTAAACAGAGTTCTCATTGTAATGCTCTTTGAGAAAATTACCTTAAACAGAGTTCTCATTGTAATGCTCTTAGAGAAAATTACATCAAAGAGATTCCTCATCGTAGATGCTCTTAGCGACAATTACTTCAAACAGATTTTACAATGTATATGCTTTTAGCGACAAGAGGACAGTCATCGTTAAATAATTTGTGACAAAACATCATATGATGAGTTATGCCACGGCAGCATTAGTCAATTACAATTGCATATAATTAAATCGAACGTGTCAGTCAAAACCAGTAGCAGCCAATTGTACCAGTGATAGTACGTTCGGGCACTAACAAAAAACAGCAAATTAAATGTAACGTAGCCAAGATGATTCACAGAGGCAAAACAAATATATTGCATGGACGTGCTTACAAAGCAACCTTACCACTGCTTGCTTGGCTTTGATTACTCGGAGTTGTGACGGCACTGGTGCAAGAAGCAGTATCGTGCAAAAAAAAATATTTTCACTTAAATTGTTATCGAAACACTAAACGTTTACTCTCTCTGTCTCTCTCTCTCTCTCTGTCTCTCTCTGTCACTCTCTCTCTCTCTCTCTCTCTCTCTCTCGCCATTACAACATGTATCACGGGCACCAAACACCACCATAGGTTTATAATATATCATATGATCAGCATATGGATTGTTGTCTTTACTTTACTAGATAGTTATGATAATGGACATCAACATAGGACATGTTACCGGAACACTTGACGCCGCCCACTTAGCCTAAGGACAAGCTAGTTTTAGTAAGCTTGACAAGAAACAAAATGCTTATTCATGCAAGGTCGTGTGATCATGATAGGTCACGTAATCATAACAGTATGATTGTTATGATACTATTTGAATCCATGGTAATAAAACCGTTGGTTACTGTACTGTGTCCAATATCGACGGAACATATATGCCATCACTTTGCCTTTCATGCACATAATGGTAACATTCAAACGCCACATGGGTAAAGGCCCTTGGAATCCTTTGGACAAACAATTTGATGCTAATGATCAGTCGCTTGGTGTTTGAAAACGATTTAGGCAAAATAAACCCTACCGCGATGCGGCGTGATATTTCCTAAAGAACCCGCCCATAAGAAGAGACAAAACATTGCGAAACAATTATGATTGATCAGCTAGTGTAATGCAGATAAAAGAAATAAGCGTGCACATACACAAAGGTTTTATCAGGACTTTGTGACTTTAATATAGTTTCACTTAGGAATAATCAGAAAACTAAATGCCATAAACCCAAAAGTCAGCAAACTAAACTTCAGCACATACGAAAACATGAAATTGATAATCGTCAAGCGCAAGTGGACAACGTTTTTGCAGAACAAATACATAATTAGGCTCGATATAGTTTTCAAAATGATTTTGATAAAATTTGGTCTGCATATTTAATGGACATATTACTATTCTGGAGTTAACAAAAACGTCATATGTTTGCTAAATATTTTTTTATGTCTTCAATAAGAATGATTGAAGCATGGTAACATAAAACAGACACTGATATTAGATACTCGTTCGCATGTTGACAGGCAAGTTCTGTGTAAATCATGAGAGCAACTTGTTCAACTGGTGATTTGAGGAAATCAAAATCCATAAGTCTCATACATTTTTTTCATAACCGTTGTCGAGGTAAACCATAAAAGGACGCTAAAGAATGCTGTATGAAAACATTTGACAAAAACAGCAAAGTAGCTGAGTGTGATGTGGGCTCTAGTGGCTAAATTAAATATGTAAAACATGAGCATTGGGATCAGGCCAACTGAAGCTTGTAATAAATAAAATCAATTCGACGTTTCAGGTAAATTAATCTTCAAGATAAAGAATTATGTGGCGACTGAGTTAGACTTGGCAGAAATATGAAATGTCATGCAACGAACTGGAAATATTCGCGAAAATTCCTACTACGAACCGGTTATCTATTTTGTGATCATTGTTTGAACAAGTGGTTTCGGTAACATCTCTCTGACAACACATGCAAGTAATTACACTCAGCAATTATCGCATCTGCACTCTGCAACAAGCAATCGCATTCGGCAGAAAAAATGATAAGTATCTGACGTATGTATATGCAGGTTTGAGGGGGAGGCGAGTGGCCTAGTGGTCCAAACTGCTCATTGTTACGGATCATTGCCATCTCACCTACGCCTGCGTGGGTTCGAGTCTCGGGATCGGCAAATGTGGATATGTAAGAAAGCTTACCCCTAGCTTCTCGTGGATAGGTGGTTCTCTCTGAGGTTTTCCAGTGTTCTTCATCCACCATTTATACTGGACGCCATGTATAGCATATCATTTGCTGCACAAATGGCGTTAAACCATACAACATCAAAAGCAACGACACTCTGTAGGTAGGCGTTGAAACATAATTATGTTGTATTCGTCCAATAGTAACTCGCTGGCTACAAGCTTCTTTAAAGCAAAAATATCGTGCATACCTATCATCAAGCTAATTTGTGAAAGACGTTACTGAACTTGTGACATTTACGTTGTCTTGGCATGCTTGCCTTCTAAATCAGTCAACGATAAGTCGGAAAAGGTCTTCGTATTACAAGTTAAACTAATTTCGGGTGTGATTTTTGTGCTAAATCGTTGCGGCCTGGTATTATAATACAGAAAAGAGTTCCCAACATTATTGTATTTTTTGTGATCGAGAACAATCAAAGATTCTTTATCATCTGAGTAATTCATGTCTGATAATACTAATCACATTACACACCTCTACACATATTAAATTAATTTTTGATGTTATTGTGGTGTCTTGAACATGAATCGTGAATACAGCTGTTACGAAATCCACCTGTCGAGAACATCAGATTATCCACACACTTTTTTTACTAATAAAATATCAATTATGCGAGCTGTGAGCTCATGTCCAATTTTGTTAGGCTATGACAACAATTTGCTGAGGTGTCATTGTGTCTCTTGCTTCAACACAAATATTCTTCTGACAAGGCTTGGAATAGTCCATTCTAGAAACAAACTGTATTTTATGCATAATCAAAACAATGATGAACTTCATTTTGAAGAGCCATTCCATTTTAGGGGGATACGCTACAACATTTGTCAATAAACCTCGCAAGCAGCTTCCCTGTGACCGTTTAGTTACGACAGCTTATTCAGATATATTAAAGGGTTTATCAAACAATCTGGGTCTGCGCCGTGGTATGAAGTTTTATGTTGGTTTCAGCTCACTGTTAACAAAGACAGATAACACAAAAACCGAAGCACACTTTACTTTAAGCCTAATACGCGCATTGATATAACATAGATTTCCAAAATGCTTTTAAGTTCTTCAATGACAAAATCAATACATTACAACGCTTGTGCTCTGGCAGGTTTCCACAGCACGGTACACATTGCGAAGTAATCATGTCAAAATATAATCCAAGTTGACTTACTCTACGTACATACTTATTACTGCTGGATAAAAACATGTTCAGGTTTGATGTAAGGCCAATAAAACAACACATAGGAAATAATTATAATTAGAGAAAGTGTCGCCACGGTTTTACTATAGAGATGCGTTTTAGTGAGCACAGCAGATATTGTGCCAATGCCGTCAAAGTGTTCTTGCCAGACGAAAACACACATCGAAATCTGCTAAATTATCTCCTATCGCTATAGTGGCCTGTATAATTTAAGCGGATTCGGAATTGTTGCTTCTGCCATTTGCAGGTGCACATAGTGAGTCTAATAGGTCTTCTACAATGAAATATCAGACTAATGTCTTTCGAGGCTACGTTTACAAACATGATCAGCAACAGGGAGGGCGAATCGGACAACCTTTTATAGAGGCGTCCATTTGGCAAACCAAGGCTTCCGCCAAAATCGTAAAAAAACAGCGTCTATTTAGCAAACCAAGGCTTCCTCCAAAATCGTAAAAAAAAGTTTCCTTTGGGACGCAAGGTTGTTGTCGCGCCCTCTCTGCTGCTATGGGGGTAAAAATCCTTTTTTACGATTTCACAAACAGACTAATTTGTAAAACCTCACCTCGTAAATCAATCAGACTGGTCAGTGATTTTAACATTAATTCTCGTTAACGAATCATTATGACATCGCATATAGACTGGATTAGTTGGATCCTCAATGATTAAAAATCCGGGTGGAGCTGTTGGTGCAAATGAATATAAAATATATCCCTGCTGGGCTTGATTTGATCTTCCAAGATTTATTTGATAACTTCCTTCGATAACATCACATACTAAATTCAATGCGATCACCGAGGATATATTGACGTTTTGAGGAGCGATAAGCCGCCCGCCTCCGTCTGGGTCATTATTATGCTTGAGGATTGTTGTCTGTTTGCGGTTGCGGTATTTTTTCGATGTGTCGTGAATCCTTTAAAAACCATCATCGATGGCATCATTGAGAGATTTTTTCATCTCTGAGACATTATATCTTGGAAACTTAAAATCGGGGATATCTTTTTCGCGTATATTATACTTTGTTGCAAACTCTGTTCTTGTTTTAGGATTATCATGACCTAATATTTCTTGAATAATTTTTAAATGATGTGTTTCCATGTCTGCGATAATTTTGTTATATCGTTCTGCATTCTTGATAAATTTATCTCCTAGATCATATTTAAAATAATTCTTCTTTTTTCAAACTCATTTTTTATTTCTGTGAAACGATTGTTAATTTTTTCTTGTAATGGTATAAGCCATTGATCGTTTCCACTTCCACCTAAAACAAAAAAAATCTGATTTGATACATACTTTAGTATAGTCTATAAAAGCCATATGATAATCTTCCTTATCAGAAATATAATTTTTCGGTTCAGGTGGTAAATTAACGGTTTCTTGTTGAAGTGGGATTTCAGGCCAACCCAGTATTGTTCTTATAGAGTTTATCTCAATGGCAGATGATAACGTCGGCTCGTGAACTGTTATTTCTAAAACCAAATTGTGATATATGCAGACTAGTATCCACATTATTATCGCGTCCCATATATGACAACAAACGATGATATACGCGTGCTATTTGGTTGGTTCCGTAATCAAGTTGTATATCCTCTGTTGGTTCCTGTTGACCGTTTATGAACGAAACTTCATTACTCCGAATTTGATCAAATATCATATGACTGCGTGTTTGTGAATTCAATCGCGTCATATCCTGTAACGCAATAAATATATGACGCGTAGCTGAAACACCTTGTTTTGATGCCAGATGCCATATAAGTGTACCATCAATATTAGAATCCATGGTATATGTGGTGACTGTTAGCCAGCTTAGCAATGATTTGCCGCATGTACTCATAAATGATAGTAATTTTTCTTCCACTGTGATTGATGGAACCATTACTGGCATCCACATTGCTAGTTTTGATATAATGACTTTACCCTCAGCAACACCAGCACCATGCCAGATTGCAGTATTATTACTACCCTTTCTCACGAGTGCTACTGTATGCTTAGCTCCATATATAACTTTTCTAACATTTCTGCAAAATCCGAAAATATGGTGCAGTGGAATTGCGCATGAAAATTGTCTGCGCTGTCCTTGCAACATTGATACGCGTGTTGCAAACCCCAAGTTGTAATCGGGATTAACGCTTTTTATAACATCAAAGGCAACAGCTGGTTGTGTTTACCATCATCTGGTTGTGGATTAACTGCAGTAGCTACTGGTGTCAGCAATTTAGTATACTGAATGTGTTCAGGGTGATCAGTAATATCCTTAGAGAACATCATAGACGGACCCACCGATCTTGTATAATCATCAGAGTATCTTGCTTACCCAACTATTGTTGTGGCAATATCAACCTCATGCTCTATAGACTCGATTTCTCTTCCATCAATCATGTATCTAGCACTCTCAAATAGCGCTGTCACAGAATTAGGCGAAAATTGAATTTATTTCTTCTTGAATACAAACTAATTTCACCATTTTTTTTGTTTCGTCGTACATACGTTACCTGGGGTAAATAAGTGTTTTTCAAGGTAAGCGACGTGTAGCGATTTGCATGTGCCTGACTACAAATCACTTGAAGTCAGTCAGGAACATTATAATCACTGGGTGCACGGGAATTGTGCCGTGAATTCTGCTCACCTATTTGGGGACATATAAGGCAGAATATTTCTAAAAATGATTACAAGTCAAAAGTATCTTGTCAAATGAGAGATAGCTCGTCATTCTTTCTCCAGCCAAAGGGGTGAGTGTTAAATTTATATTTCGTTTTATTGTGAAGTTTATTCAGTTTATCATTTTATGTAATGATGCCTTTATTACAATGCATATTTAAACCGTTGAATATTTGGAATTACTAGTCACTATTAGACTTTAAATGCAATAGCGTAATCTGAGTTTTAGATTGTTTTAGAAACAACTCTTATTAGTTTGGTTTCTTTATTGTAGCTGGATTGTAGCTTAATGTGATTGATTGCTCCAGCAAAAGGGCTGAATGTGATTGATTGTGCCGTGATTAAGCTGTTTAATTGTGCTATCAAAATGAGGTATCTGACTGTCTGTCGGATTGTCTGTCCGTCTACGTCTGTCGAGATGTGTAAATATCCGGAAATCTAGAAGTCTAAATGTCGGAGCTGTCTAGAGGTGTAAACGTCCGGGGTAGTATCTAAGTATTTGGGACCGGTGGTTCTAGTAGATGCTGTATGCTGTCTGTACGTATAACTGTAGTGGATCCGTGAAGGGCAAGCGGCTGATAAAAGTATTGGGCCAACCCTAGGTATTCGGAGAAGCTGTGCGGCGATTCAACAATTGGTGAATCGTACGGTTGTACAGGGTCGAGACGCATGTGTGTGTTTCAATTGTTGTTACAATTGAATACATTGTTATATTTACATGTGGTTACTTTGAATCTGTAGGATTCCAAGGGATTACATGAAACTCGATAACAGTTAGCAACTTGTTTTAATACATGTAGCTGTTAGTACTTGTTGTCGCAATCCATACGTACGATAATGTAATTTGATGTTTGTATTTGTTATCGCAATTTATACGTGCAATAATATAATTTTTGTAAAGGTTCAATTGTATTTGAAACATTTGTGCAGTCCAGGAGCTTCCTTGGATCTGTGTTTATTTTGTATTAATATTTAATTTATTTTTTACTTATGAATGGTTGTGAATTATGATTGTGGGTTGAACGCATGAGTTATTGTGTTGATACATCATTTTTTTCATTAATAATTTATTTCATAAATTTACATCATCTTTCACATATTGTGTTTGTGTTGTTCATTTAATCCACCAACCACTCGGTAACAATTCTGTTACAAGCGAAATGATACCATTATTGACAAAACCAACTCGCATATTTGCATCATTTGGATATGGTGTATCAGCTGCAACATTTGTTACGAGTTCTCCTTCTATTTCGATAAACGCTTCAGAGGGTAGAAAGTATTTGCTGGTATCATGGACTTGAAGTTCGATTCTTGATCGAAGATCCCGTTTTTTCTGCATGATAGGAAAATTACTGATAATTAAGAAAAGAATCATTCTTGAGCACTGGGGCATCTAAATCAAACGCTGTGTCAGGATCCGATTTGAACATATTCTTATATATTTCTTGATCTAAATCGTGATCTCGCTCGCGATTTCAGGCCACTTCCCGCTATCATATTTGCAGTAATATTTCACTGAGTGTCATATCCATCATTTATCCGTGATGCTATATTCTGCTACACCGCATTGTTTATTATTTTACTAATACTGGCTGGCATAATTTCCGTAGATGGTAGGGCCCCAATGACTTTGTCATCGGTTTCCTTCGCCGCCGAACTAACGCTACTAGTTTTTCTTTAGTCGCGGAAAATGCCCTCTCGGCAACATCACCAACAGCGCTAATACCCTTATCACGAATAATATCAATAGCTTTCATTGATAATTGTTTTGCGATTGGTGCATTCTTGCAAATAACCCTGCAATGGTATTGCCGAGACCATCTCCATAGTACGCTCTATAAACAGGCAATCGTGAGTTTACTACATAGACCATAGTTGGTTTTCTGTAGTTGTAGTGTATGATCATCTTATTTAAATGATATTTATCTAATCGTAAAATCCTACGGATTTTCATAGTAAACAATTTTCAACGAAGTCATCAAATTAATCAATATAGTAACCGTAAAAATCCCTTGGATTTTCGGCTAGCTCTTCAATAAACTCTCGATATACATCAATATCCATGATACCACCCTCAAATAGTCGTCTGCAGATATCAGCTCTCTCATTAATTACTTCCGGTGAGTTATTATCGGCTCGTTTTCCTCCTACGAGAATTTCTAATCGTGATATATACCCGAGAATATTACTAGAACAACTAACTAGACCACTACCCGAAACTCTGTTTTGGGTTACACTCTGAGAAAATTCCTCCCCACTACTATAACCAGTTGCACCCTGTGTATCCCTTTCCTGATTTTGTAAATAACTAAAAAGTTCATCATTAGATTCATCTTGATCAGATGGTATATACAATGATTGCTTATCATCATCATCAGGTGGTAGTTGTCGTTGAGGTGAGAAAGATATTTTCTTTGAAGGCTGTTGTCTTTTTCTTTGCAATCTTTGTGGGTTTTTTTTGTTTTTGCTTTTAGTTCTTCATATTGATCATTCACTGTACTCACCGCTTCTAGATATATAGTGTATGATGTATGGCCTTTATCAATTCGACTTGTGTTAGTTTTGATTTTGTAAATCACATAATCCCAATGATTCATACTTTTAATATACGTGTGTTGTTCTGTTTTCAACATTTTTTTTCCTGTTTTCATATGTCGCAACAACAAGCGCAGGAAGCCCTGCTGCATCATTCTTATCAATTACTGCTAACCCCTCCTCATTAAATCTCCCACGTAAGTTCTCTACTATTTTTTTCATTGGGGTTTTTATGGATCAGGAGGGGATTTTCTTAACAACGCTGATGTTTTTTTTCAGTTTCCTTTGCTATTTTTTCAAGTATTAGTACAGTATCTTTAGGAGCAGTGGTTACTGGTTTGAATAGCTGTTCCGTGTCCGCCGCTAAATCACTCTGAAATTCTTGTCTCGTTTGGAACATATTTCTAACGGAATCACGAACCGGAATAAATTTCTTAATCGCATCTAATCGTTGTTGTGCTAATTTAGTTGTCAGTGCTTCGCCCACCATTATAAATTAATGTACGATCTAAATGTAGTGACTTTGTCACCAATGAAAAATCCGTAGATTGCTTCACCCACCCCAATTTACTATTACTTCCGCATAGTGATAAATCAGACAAACCATTGATAAAGTCACCATATGCCTAAACTCCCATGACGTACGCTTTGTAAATGATATCCACAGAATTCATGTCTGCATGGTTTGTCACAAGCGGTTACTGATCCTATCATAAGCTATTTGCAATGATATAATACATTCTTTATTAAAATACTTGTTTTAATTATAGCATGGAGGAGTTTGAGAGATTATCGAAAATTACCCCTTGGAAAAATGTTGAATTCAATCTTTATAGAGTCTCCACCGAAGTACCAAAGAATCTAATAAGTGATAGATAGGTAAAATCCGTGATGGTTGTAATGAATTCAAGCGCGATGGAGCATCTCACTGTTGGTCGACATTTCGAATTGATGGTAGTGTTGATGCTACCATTAAGGACGAAAGAGCAGCCGTGATAATCTCACATCTTGACAAGAAAAGTATTTTTTTAGAGTGAAATTCATTATCCGCTCAGAAACTGGGAATTGGATTATACGCGACAAATTTGAACCCATCCTGAAAAATAAGAGAACTGTCACTGTGAGTCAGGATTCCAAACCAGGAATTCTGACTGGAATTGACAAACCGTATTACGAGAGATCCTATCCTGTAACAGCGGTTGTTTATGGGATCTATCCGATAAATGATAAACAGAGTATTGAAAAATTAAAACCAACGAAATTATCAGGGAGAATAAATTGTGTAGCAGAACTGATAATAGAGCATTTTACAAATGCGTTGCGTGGAAGATAATTGACGGATCTAAGACACAAAAAATAAACAAATGGGGATTAACAGTGAAGGAAAGCGGACCAACAATTCAAGATATAACCAAATTAGAAACATCGTAAAGATTCCCAATAACCGTAATGACGATAACATGAGTGGTATTACACGAATAAAAATATAAATCAAAAGGAGCTCCAATCAAAATTATTGATCATAATGAGCACGCTTGGACACCTGCGGTAACAATATTTCCGCGGGATAGAATCATAAAATATTACACGGGAAATGTATTTGATTTTATTTACGAGTTAAGTAAACACGATCCTGTGTCAGTGTGGTTACTTCAGTTTTGAAGACGAAGAGGGTAAATTCGATCAATTTGTAAGACCCAATTGCGAATTATACCGTACTTAAGCCCTCCACAACGAGATGAAAATTCTAGCTAGTGGTTTTTCAACGGATTACGACGAACAATTACTAACAAACTGTTTTACAATTCCATCAATTGCAGCTCATTTCACGAGAAAGAGAAATCTATGGAAACCAACACGCGCAGAATTTCTCTCAGATATCGAATCAAGCTGCATCGAGTACAACCATGATGGATTATGGAATACAAAATACGACCCTAAAAGTATTATTTCGGTTGATATGGTTGCGTGTTATCCAGGGAGTGTTCTTGGGTACGGAGAGTGCTCTGAGTACTTCAAAAGATTTGGACATCCCACACATGAGATGACCCGTGTTGCGATTAATGGACCACTGCCTGATTTTGATCTCACCGGATTCGCTCGTGTGATATCATTTGAATTAGCTAAAAGACTTCATCCGTGTTATGTTTGGTTTGGTAGACACGTCATAGTGTTATTACGGTATATAATTTATTCTAAAATGCTGATATCGCTGAATGTCAGTGAAGCAATTATATCATATCGGAAACAAAATGAAGTCTGGTTACCACAACCCGATAGTCTAGATAGTATAAAAAAAACAATTCTCTGATCTCGACGAAGAATATATCGTGAAATGGTCAAAAGAAATCTTTGAAGTTAGAAATAAACCCGCAAAAGATTTCGGTAGAAGAATAATTGGTAAATTCACACAAGGTGGAAAATACGACCATAAACGATATTAGTCGCGGTTGATTATAGACGACGCTGAATACGATTTTATAATCGCAGATGTAACATCTAGGGGTATATACGTCGATCGTAAAGACGCTTTCTGGTCCGATGGAACCAAATTAGGTACAATTTTTACTTACAAAGATGGACAAAATCCTCAATATGTTCATCTAAGGTCGCATTTGCTGGCTTATGCTTCTATTAATTTACTTTAGATGATAAATAGATTTCCTGACACCGCAGTTAACGTCGCCACTGATTCATTTTATATAGACGTAAAATATAGCGAAGCAGTAGCTGAATTCACTAATTCAGACGAGAGTTGGGGATCATGGAGAATTAAAAAAGAAATACTGCTTGATTATTCGAAATCATCACATGTTACAACTGAAAACAATTACTTGAAAAATAATCAGATATCAGAACTATCTAATGCACCGTCGTGTTCCGATCAATTATGTAGATATCAAATCAGTTACTTAAACGGCTGTGGTGGGTCAGGAAAGACGACTCGTGCGATTGAATTATTTCGAGGGAAATCAAACATGATTGTGCTAACTCCAACACGCAGACTTGCAAGAGAGATGAAACAACGAGGAATTAATGCTTGAACTTATGATAGTTTTTTTCGATGGAAAGGTGACGAATGGACTCCTGATCGAATGGGCGAAAAATATATTCCTGAAATCATTATTTGGGATGAGATATGCACAGTGTCGTTAGATGTATTACAAAAGTTTCTTGATTGGTTATTGCTAGCGAATACACAAGTGATAATGTGTGGCGATCATGGTTAACCACCACCAATTGTCGGTTTGACTCCACATGATTGGCTAAAGAATTTTGTAGACTATTATGAAGAAATTAATACCGATCATAGAGCACTTGATAAACAATTACGCGAGTAACCGGATAGAATCCAGTGTGAAATGGCACGTGAAATAATTTCGGAAACCCCATTAAATGATTTCTGGGAAGCGTGGAGACCAAATGATTTGATAGTGGCGAGTAAAAATATAGTCAGAGATACACTTAAGATGAAGTTATTTAACATGCATAAAGAAAAATTTGCAATACTTCCAGTGCCATTGTGTTATAGACCCAAGGATACACGAAGACAACATATCGAAGTTGATATTCCAGGACAAAGTGAAAAGCAGATTCTAGTGTTAAATGATATTGTGTTGGTTGAAATCAATGTTGTCGAAGATGCATTGCGTGCTGATAAATCCCCATGGAAGTTGGGATACGCAGCGACGATACATTCTTCGCAGGGATTGACTATATCCGATACAATTGTTTGGATCATAGATAATCACATCGAGTGGTCGAATTTAGTTTATCTTGCGGTGTCCAGAGTACGAAGAATAAATCAACTTCGATGAGTTGTTTTAGACTATAAAGACATTACAATAAGTGATAATTGTCAGCGATGATATAATCAGAAAAAAAAACTCTGGTTATAAACAAGACGACAAAAAAATAACAGAACATATGATATTGATGCCGAATGTATAATCACACTGAAACAACAACGTAATAATCACTTCGCGAGTTGCAATTGTATAATGCGTTGGTGTTGGTCGGATAAAGATCCTCGCCAATTTACCGTAGACAGAAAGAATAGCAGTATTGGTTATATCAGAGATAATGTGATGATGACTTGTCTTGAGTGCAACAGACGAAGAGGTGCTATTTAAGACCACGCGGCGGTAATTGAGTATCCTCGGGTATCACTTGTAGTTGTACACGAGTAAATCCTCACTGAGGAGCAGTTGAATACAAACTATAGATTGGCAGTCTACCCACAGATCGTGGTATACTAGATATTTTATGTGCAGTAACACTCCAAATAGGATCAGTAGCTCTTTTTTGCCACCTTCGAGCTCTCCTGGTTCATATTAATACCTAACAGTGACATTACCGAGTACTCGTGTAACGTTGCCGAGCCGACACTTTGAGACTAGGCAGGGTTTTAAAGAAATAACAAACACGTTCGGTTAAATAAAAATTATATTAAAAATATATATATATATAATGATATCTATATACAAATGAATCCACTACCGTACTAAATGTCTGTAGTCATCCACTACTGTACTATATGTCTGTAGTCATCCACTACTGTACTAAATGTCTGTATCCAATATACAAAAGTAGCATTACATTGACTATAGACACGATATTCGTATCTCACACAAAATAGTCAATAAATCAAAACATAGGGTTCAATTGACTATAAACACGCTATTCGTGTCACACACAAAATTGTTAATACAACAAAACATAGCATTCAATTGACTAAACACGCTATTCGTGTCTCACATAAAATAGTCAATAGACCAAAACTACGGACGTTAACCCTGCACTTCTTTTCGGTGCGGCAGTAGTTCATGTTTGCCCGTCTCCACTCCACCGGTTAACATTGGACTGGAATACTCATCTATTCACTCGTTGACCGGCGAGCTGAATATAAAAATGGACAGTTTTCCAAATAATAAAACGAATTAACGCAATACATAATAAAACGAACGTGCTATTACGAAACTGAACATTTAACTGAAATATTGACCAAAAAGAACGCATTTGACTCACCCAACTTTTTGGCTCTAATTCCCGACAAATGAAACGTTTAGAGGTCTGCTCTAATGTCCACTGCGTCTTAAAATGACCCTGCACTATACTTATATAGTAGTATGCCGTACTTGTAAAAAGTGATTCGCGCGAAACCTTCATTATACGCGCGGCAAGTGCGACTCGCTGTACAGGACAACTCACTTAGAGGAGTACGGTGTACCCTCTATGCCATATCGGGTATTTCGTAACAACTGGTTGTTTTGAAAAATCATTTTGTGGTTTTACGGGTATATACCTTTTTAATCGCGTTGTTAGGTTTCATATTAATTATTCGAATAATTACGCCTGGTAATCTCTTGACCCATTCACGAGATCGTTTATCCTGGATAAATTCCTTCGCGTATTGATATCCAAATAACCGCTCAGCAAGTGTGTGATTAACTCATTCAACAATTGCCTGATCGCGATGTAGTGCAGTATGTCCTCGTCTGATGGTGACATTATGATGCTTCATTATTGATAACACTGCACCCTGAAATTCCTTGCCAGGATCAACTTGTAATAGATTTGGCCAGTGCATATGACCCCTTCGATAAATCCTTTCAAACGCAGAAGCCACCTCAGTTGATGATTTTGTCTTTAGTGGTTCTTCTTGTTTGTATCGACTCCCAACATCAACTACGGTTAGAGCATACTTGTAAAAAGCATCATGCGGCAGAAATAATATATCAGCCTGATGAACTTCATTAGGTGCGCTGACATCAAAATGCGAGTAGTTAATTTGTTTAGGTGGTGGTAGATAAATTTGCCATATTACCTGTTTAGATAACCAATCCGCTGCAGTGGTATGTTTCACCTTTGCGGCGCTAGCGAGTTTATTGATTGCTGCTTTACCCCTCCATTATCCTCTTGGGGAATAATAAATAGATTCCATGATGTTATTAATTACCAGCACCCAACATCAATTTACGTTTCATCGCCAATTTTATCAACCATGAAGCCAATTTTTCTTTGAAGGATTTATCAGTGATAGAATATAACGCATGAATTAATTTTTCATCTGCGATATGTCTCTGTTAGAGATTGCTACTTTTATAAGCAACATCATGAGCATGACACGCCTTATCAATAGTGTGTATAGGATACTCACCGGGTCGGGGTTGGTTTTGATCATCGAGTCTGATATCTAGTCTGGTCCCGGGTCCACAATAACTATACCCTGGAAGGTGTTTTTCTCCCGGATATTTTGCCCATGGTGTTCCTGGGAGTTTTACTAACTTGGATGCAATATCACCTCCTCTTTTGTTTTTATAACATCTCTAGATTTCATAGAAACAAATCTAAATTTTTTTGTACCACATTGTACACACTTACCAGCAAGTGATGTTCTGTTATTTTTAGTTGTAATCGTCAAGTCGTTTGTGCTAGTACACTTCTTACATTTCACACAATATAGATCCATAATTTATTTATAATAACATGAATGTAATTTTCGGCGACAAATACACGAGAACCAGTTAAGCATCATGCAGCGCTACCGAATTCTATAATCATGATTATAATCGGACCATCTAGAAGTGGTAAGACGCTACTGCTACTTAATTTGATAATGAGATGGATGAAATGGGATAAACTATATTTGATTGCTCCGAGCGCAGACGATCAGCAATGTTACGAGGTGTTAAAGGATTTTAACGAGAAAGAAAAATCGGAAATCGATGAGGATATTATGTAGTTTATAACCGATATTGAGGAAGCACCGAGTGTTGATTTTCTTGATAGAAATATTAACAATTTAGTCGTATATGATGATGTGATGTTAGACAATCAAAAGAATCCTGCTAGGATATTTTTTAAACCACCATTTGTTAATGGTGGTCGGTTTCCCGTGGGAAAGGAATGGTGCCACATCCCCACGGGCTTTTAAAGCACATAGTGCGCTATTTAATTGGCTGTCATGTCATACCACTAAAAAGTGGCTAATGACATGAATGTAAGGCCCTGGGTGAGTAGGAATGGTCTATTCCTACTCACCCATCCTTACATTCATGTCATTAGCCATTCGCCTCCCTGCTGCAACACACACTCAACCCTATCAACCAATCTTTGAGTTTGTCACAAATGGAGGTGCAATGCGCACCAAATAGCGAGAGAAAAATAGTCTTGTCATATCGCTATGTTGATGGGCTCTGGACGAGGAAAAGGAGGAAAAGGTCCCGGAGGTCGGCCAGCCGATGTCGTAGATGGATGTCGTTTACGCCCTAGAACGCCCTAACCATACTTATTTCAAAATTCAGTCTAGTTTTACTAATTGACAAAATAAAACCAATAATGTGTCAGCCACCTATGCAATTTAGTCCAATTCTATAAGTTGTAGAATTTTCCTAACACTTAACATACCAATATTACTAGTACATAGTGTACATATCGTAAGGCCCTAATAATTTATAGCTAAAATGTCTATGCGACATATATAGTTGAGTCACTGTTTGGTTGGACTAGATTGTAAATTTTGAGGCGGTGTTTCAAAAAGATCGTATTAAATTTTTCAAAAAAGCTTGTTCAAAAAGAGTTCTCTTGCCAAATGAGAGCTCTATTAAAAATAAATGGCAGTGATTTAAGCCCTTAAAAGGGCTGTTATGCAGCTGGTTAGAAGGTGCCCCTTCTGTCCTCTATCTTTGCAATGAAGGCAGCTGTTGGCCCGAGATCAAAATATATCATGTCGGACTTGATCAAATATTCGGTTGAAATCCTAAAAGGATTTTCATCGTAAAAAGGATTTTTACCCCCATAGCAGCAGGGAGGGTGCGACAAGGACCTTGCGACCCCAAAGGAAACTTTTTAAACGATTATGGAGGAAGCCTTGGTTTGCTAAATGGACGCTTCTATAAAAGGTTATTCTATTCGCCTCCCTGCTGCTACATGTCTGCATCAACAATAAGATAGGCAAACCATTACAACTTTATCGCGGACGAAACTGTAACAACGAGTTGGTTAAGGTCCTGCTTAAAGTAGTAATGTTCGTAAAATGTTTTCCAACTACAAAAAAACACTAAGTGATGCGAACGATATAGAGATTATTATGTTTTCTAATGTATGTGCACTTTCTGTGCAACTGCTTGGCGGTGAGAGATTCACAGATAACTGTCACTGGTTTAAATCACAGAATGCTACATAATAATGCAATATGCGATTAACGCTAACATAATGTGTTCTTGTAGTATTTCATAGTCTCAGATGCATTACCTCCAGCTGCATTGTGACACCCTTTGAAATATTCGATAGATAAAAGCGCCCATAACACATAAAATTGAGAGAAATATGTATAATTTGCTCTAGGTAGGTGATTTGCATTTCTCGCCTGCCATTCTTTAGCCAGCATTGGGAGACTAAATGTTAGACGTCACATATATGTTTGTTGTTTGGAATACTTTTGGAAGATGTTGTAGGGTTTAACGCCATTTTGCAGCACAAGATAGGCTATACATGGCGGCCAGTATTATTGATGGAGGAAGAACCCAGGAAAAAACCGGAAAGAACCACCGACCCACGAGAAGCTACTGGCAAGCTTTCTCACATACCCACATTAGACGAGCCTGAGACTCGAACCCACACAGACAGAGGTGATATGGCAGTGATCCGTAACGGTGAATGCTTTAGACCACTCGGCCACTCGGGGCCCCGCTCTTCTGAAAGAAATAATCTTGGCAAATATAATTATCTCTATTTGAAAACGGACGTTCTGATGCTGAAATGTGTGTTTCAAACATTTTTGCGACCTCTTAGTGTCGTATTAAACGCTAGATCCAGCCGAAAAGACTTCATTCTTATTAAGGGATATCGTGGTATGACAAGTTAGCGCTGACATTTTGAGCTGGAGATATTTAATGATATTAGTAATTAATCTCATCACAAAACAACACACTGTAGCGAACAATAACTGTTTTTCAACATATTATGAAATGGAAGAATTAAAAAATATTAATATTGTTATACGAATGGTTTATGTGCCAAGGTCATATCAAATAGGCTTCCTTTGGGCTAATTCTCTGGGGTGACATTTTACAGAAACGTTATTATGCGTTCTAGAGATGGATATTTAATATCATGCTTAGCTACGTGATGCTCATAGAAATTATCCAATAATCGCAAATCGATGTTGTATAGTAGTCGAAGAAATGCTGTGCCAGTATCACAACACCACTTTAGACAAAAGTGGCGCTGGTTTGACAACACGTAATATACAAACAAATATGAAATAGCGAGTCCATCTTTGACTGCTGATGGTTATAATTCGTGTTGTTGTGAAATTCAAAAAGGAGGATTGGCTGATGTCCTATATCGATATGATGTAGACAAAACGTGCAGCTGTGACATACGATACTGAGCTAGAAGTATATGTAACTGATGAATAATTCAGTACCTGACAAGACTATGGATAATATTGGAAAACATGCAACACAGAGCTAGGCAAAGACCTTGCGAGATGTCATAAGCTAGTAGCAGGTCCGGTCTTCGTCTGAGTGAAGATTACTTGTGAGAACTCGCTCGCCATCCACAGATAGAAAACACGTTTGAAATGAAATAAACCAATCAGTATCGTGTTCACTTTTCTTGAGTTGCTAATGTAGCTGATATACGACTTTCATTACAGTACGATCAAAGCAAACTATGGCGACCATGTTAAGCTTTTCCTCACGGACCCACAGTGCTATGAAATTAGGAATAACATATTTATCGTGATATGTTTGCAATGCAATTTTATTTATCAGAATGGCATTGTGCTGATAGCGCACTCAGTAAGCACTCTGATGTTGGCAGCAAATTAAATAATGGGAAGATTTAAAGACAAGCACATGGCCGAGATAAAATAAGTTATCTCACTAAGACCTAAATTACTTGCTAAAGCTACTTGATAAATCAGTAAAGCGATGCGGAGTGTCCTAGAGAAAAATAATACGTCAGAGAGAATGCGTTTAGATCAGAACGTACTGAATACGGTAAATCTTACAGAAATTGGGCTAACTGGTTACCATGACTAACGCTCTTTTTTGACGAGAGTGTAAATGCTGGACCTCATTGCCACTCCAGAACTGAGGATAGTACAGAGCCAAATGCTTTTTATGAACTGAACTTTTCTAAGCAAAACGAAAAATAATATTTGACGAAAAATATAATATAAGACAGCAATTGCAAGAATAAGTCGCATCTGTTTTGCCAATTCATGCTTGTTGGTTCTAGTTATATGTTGTGGCTGCTGAGTAAGAAATGTTGACGCCAGTTACGTACATTGTTGGAAGTGTTTGAGTTAACAACTATCAAAAGTTGTAGAAAACCAGGTTGTAACAAAATTAACAGCTAGTGAACAAGGTTGTACTAAAACAGCTATCCAGAT